>JABMBR010004692.1:0-21962 GCA_018881525.1 Meteorus sp. PSUC_FEM 10030008
TATATATTTATAAGTTTTGTTTGTTCTCAACTGGATGCATAGTAATGCACATGTACGCAAGAGGAAAAAACACTTATTCGACGTGATCAATCAGATTTCAAACCAAATTATTGATAAAAATCGTAAAAGAGAATGCTAGTGTGTCAGTTCAGAATTGAATATCACTCGTATTTTCCTTGTCTACGTTTCCCAAAACAATTGATATATCTGTTGCATCATCTAATAATTAAACTGAATAATTGAATGTCCAATTTTGGTATATCGCTGGACCATCAATATATCATTCCATGAAGTGAGAGAGTCCCCATATCGTTCAATATGAAAGCTTCTGTTCTAACAGAAAGCTCCTTCTTTGTTAGTGCTGACGAACTTTTATCACATTTTTTGCGTCGTCCGCAACTCTGTATTATATTACCATTTTGTTTCATTCAATTATCAAATTTTATTTCCTCGAATGTACGATCTGAGCTGTTACATATCAAATCGAAAAAATCAGAATTCTGCATAGGAAATAGAATTGAATAAAATTATTTCTTGCAAGAACAAATCCTACTCGCCTACTCACTCGTACACATTGTTCATGAACTATTTTTTTTCGTTTACTTTTTAATACACCGTAAATTACCTGTATCGTGTGTTTTAACCTTATCAAGTACAGTATAATCGGGAAACAATTATGTACATGGCAGCCCCAATGTGCCCGTTTGTTACTGCGAACGAATATTCAATTAGTTTTCGTTTTTTTTTTCTAGTTGTTATTTTTGTCTCCTCATCTCAACTGTGATTATCAAAAAGGTATTCATGAATTCAATACAGAAATTCAATCTTAATTGAATCCGTGATGATACGAAATCAGAAGATTGAGAACTATGAGAGTGAACCTGTACAATATTGTGCTTCTCTTTCAAAATGACAAATTGAGAAAGAGAACGAAAAAACGACATTAGTATTTAGAGCGATTTCGGCCCATTTTTTTACTTATCTTATCTTCGCATATCTCCTCAACGTTAAAATCGCGTTATCTCTGTCATCCACCATATTCTAATCAATTAACTAATACATTTGAGATATAAGATTATACTTAAAGTATATAAATTATTATATGTACCTAATTTACACTGCGTTATCCAACAGTCTCTGCAATAATTGTGTCCGTGCATTCTGGTGCTTATCCCATTTTTAGTTTTAGTCGAACTCCAATACCTTCATACTTCCCAAATCCAACTCCACCACAATCATTTCGTGCAGACAAAAAAGAAAAATAAATTTCAACTAATATATAGATTGTAGGTACATTACGCCAATTAAATGGCGACTCATTACGATATTGATTCTAGAAGATGTATCTCTGTTCCCACATCTTCATCTTCTTCATCTTCCTCCTGCAAATGAATCGTTCAAAATTGTCATCACGAATATAATAAAAACAAGATGTTGATAATAAAGAACAACTTTGATAACATACTTCATCGAATCCAAAACAGTTTTCCATCTCTTTGCGTAATTTGGGATCACTCTGATGTTTCTGATGGGTTATTTTACGCTGAGATATCGTTTCTTTCAGTTCAACCATTTCCATCTCTTCATCTTCTTCAAGTTCTTCATGTTCTTCTGCGGCGGCTGCAGCCACTAATGCGCTCTCCTGACTCAAAGGATCTTGCATCATTAAATCGCCGTCTTCATTTGCTACTACAGCCATCTGAGGAATGAAAATTTGAAATGATTAGATAAAGTAAGTAATAAACCGAGAGGGGGACATGTTTCCTAACTATTGTGACTAGATGCATTGGGAATATGTCATTCAGGAGAGAGCGATATTATTCATCGAACAGGGTACCTCGTTTCCACGTATATCTCAACGAGTTTATTTGGAATAATTTCGTAATAAATAACACTAGAAAGTGCTTCTGTGACATAATGAATTATGCACCATGCAGCAGTATTTCAAGAATTCAAGATGCAAAACTACAATTCAAAAAATTTATTGCGCAGCCGTAAATCTTCAAAAAATAAGTGAAAGAGTACCATATGATCATTCAAAGATCCGAATATCATGTAATATAACCTTGAATGCATTTTACGGCATTCGATCATAGAGAAAGACACGAAAAATAATTGTTTAACCTTTTGTTTGAATTTTTAAACAATTATTTTCCGTAGAAAAATAATTGTTCTCATTCACCTGATCAGTTCCTGGATTGTCAGCTAGTTGGATCACTTCCAAAACAACATACTGTTGACCATCACTACCCTCTACTGCCATCATTTCATCCTCGTCTTCTTCTTCTTCTTCGTCTTCGTCATCATAACCTTTAAGTTTAGAAGCTAAATCACCTGCACACCATACAATAAACAACGTAACGGAGATCGTATCAATGACCATAGATCGCATATCGTGAACTTCTCAGAGTAATGATATCATATCTAAATCAATGAAAAAATCTTCGTAGCAAAAAATCTAAACGTCCTTACCAGTCATTACTTCGACACGTTGACCATCGATGATTTGTATTTTCTTCTGCCTTCCAATCTTCAATGCTTGCTGTTTCTCTTGTAAAGACGATTCAGGGTCGTGTACCGCCATGTGCCTGATTAAATTACCTTTGTGCCTGAAAGCACGCTCGCATTCGGGGCACTGGTGAGTCTTTTCTTGTGGCGGAGGAGGCACATAACTCGGATTGTGATATAGATTGCAATGTCGTTTTAATAATTGCTTTTGCCTGAATGACTGATAACAATGATCGCACTGGTATGGCTTCTGGTCAGTATGAATTAACATATGACTTTCCAAATGACGTGCAGATATCGATGCATAAGGACATAAATCGCACTTGTAACACTTTTCACCTTCGTGAGTTTTACTGTGAAGTTTGTAGCTATAACGATCGGGGAATGTTTTACCGCAACGTTTACACTTCAATGGTTTATCAGATGTATGCAACTTCTGAACGTGAATCCTCAAGTCAGTTTTTCTGCCGCATGTAGTCGGACATAATTCGCACTGAAATATAGGTTTGTCACCCACTGAAATCCAGAAAAACAACTAATTGCATGTAATGCGCTTTCAATAGCTAGGGTGCATAAAAGAAGTGGGCGAAATGGAGATATAAATATATATGTGTATGATCCAACTAACCGTTATGCACAAGTTTGTGAGCTTTCAAACTATTTGATTGAGTGAATCTTGCTTGACAAATATCACATTCGTACGGTTTTTCCCCGGTGTGTATACGCAAATGACGTTTCAATTTGAATGTATCAGGACTTGCATATGTACAATGTGGACATTGATATGGTCGTTCACCAGTATGACATCTGATGTGTCGTTTTAATTTTGATAATTCTACTGATGCATAATCGCACTCATGACACTTGTGTGGTTTCTCGTGGGTATGTCGATATCGTACGTGCCTTACAAGTTCACCTATGAACCAAGCAAAAATCAAAAGATAGTACTTGTATATTATCCTTTTTTTGCACATTTATGTCTTGTTGATGACAAAATATGACTCCACTATATTATAATGGTAGTCTTACCTGAAGTTGTGAATGCGCTCTCGCAAAATTTGCAATGGTGCGGTTTTGTCCCAGTATGAGTATTGACATGATTTTGTAATGACGCAAGAGTTTTGAATCCCCGTTCGCAGACACTACATTTGTGTGGCCGTTCTTCAGAATGTGATTTCATATGTCGCGACAATAAATAGCGTTTTGGACTGGTATAATTGCAATAATTACACATATGTGCTTGTGTAACTGTCTGTGATTTCTTCGGCAAATATTTTATTATTTTAGTTTTGTCATCGTCAGCTTCGTATTCTGTTACCGCGTCATTGTCTTCGTTATCTTCGAAGTCATATACAGTTAAATCTTGTTCACCTTCCTCACCATCAGCACCGTCACCGCGATCTTTCTCCTCGCCGTCTGGTTGTTGAACTATCAATACATAACTCACTTCACCGGGATTTGTATCAGATGGTACGATGGTAACTGTTTGATAAGCATCAGCCGAATTTAATACGACGTTATTGCCATTATTCGATGAATGATCGTCACCGTCTTCTGCCTCGATATTCTCTAACTCTTCAATTTCATGATACGTGTCGTCAGCAGCCAGTTCGCTTTCATTTGGGTCAGCCTCTTCCACTTCTTGAATTTGAACTTGTGTCATCACTGGTGGTTCATCACTGCTTGCTTGATAGTAGTATTGACCGCTCTGATCAACGAAATATGTGCCCCCTTCCTCACCACCAGACAGACCTTCAACTTGCTGGACTGTATTGTATATGGAAATGAGAATTGAATCGTACAGTTAGATTGATGTTACATCAATTAATCCTTGAATGCAGTCATGCTTCATCATCACTGTCCTCTCTTTCTCTCTACACCTGAATTATGAATCAATTATTATCATACTAACGTTGTACATGCTGTAGTTCTCCTTGCCCTCCTTCAATCTCTTTATTAAAAGTCTCTAGATACGTCTGAATCTCCGTCACTGATTCTTGACCCTCCTCGAGTTTGATCGTCGCCACGTTTGCCGACATTGTCGTCAAACCAAATCAATTGACGGGTCAGCACAGCTAAAAATAAAAATCATCAAATAAATAAATCAAAGAATATTTGATACATATCATCAACTATTTCGAATAGAAATTGAAGAGGGGAAAATGGTAGAAATATACCAACTATGATGGCAATTTATAGAGTAATCGCGAAAAATCAATGAAACAGTTGAACTTGAAGCATTGATAAAAATTCAATCCTGCAATTGTTGATTGTATTATTAATAATACATATTCATGTACAATACAGTAAACGGAAAAAATAAAAATAGGAAGACATGTTATAGAATAAGATTGGTCGCGAGGACGCCATGCCGTGTCGGTCTGTGCGAGCGACCTGGGTTGGTGCAAGCCGTGGGTGTGTTGGTCGAATGACGCGCTTGTGTGGTGGCTTTCCACCAAGACGTGCCGCTGCCAGGAAACTGATTATGCCATATTAAACATCGCCTGGTGTATTTTAGAGACCGCGCATTCTGTTGGTGGAGCTTTTGTGAAACACCAAACCGTCAAAGGGTGCTTTCGATTCCAAGAGACAGGGGGCATTAACGAACAAAAATTTCACGAAATTATCACTGTCGGCGCTGTCATCAATATGGACGGTGGCGAGTCGTTGCAGGCAACTGGCAACTATCAACGAGGACAGCCGCGTTCGTTACTTTTTTCGCGTAATAAATTGTTCTCACCATTGCTTACTCACCCAAAAATGGTTGCGACGCCCTGGTGATATATAATAAAAAGTCAACTACTTCGTCCCAGCACACACACAACAATTATGGTTATCGTGAAAAAAATCTGGTAAACCAATTATTATTTTGTGAATATTGCTCACAATATCAAATTTGCAATGTATAATCAACTTTGAGATAAAAGTTGTTTAAGAAAAGAAAAAACGTGCGGCGCCACGAAAGCATTAGGGACCCCTCCAAAATGTTGTTGGGAAATATCCGCTTACCTCGTTCATACGTGTGAGGGCGTTGTGTAAGAACAGCACACAAGCCTAAATGAGAGAACCCAATATGGCCGACAATGATCGAAAATGCAGCAAATCGACTACACAAAATGTGTCTCGTGCGTTTCAATGCTGCGCAGATAATTATATCGCTGTGCAGTTAGGTTAAGCGTCCCTGTATGTCTCGTCGTTCTTGTACCACTGGCGGCGCCACCAAACCCACCGAATGCAAGAGTGAGGGGAGAAAGGGAAGACGTGTTTACACCAAGCGATTATTACATACCTCGTATTATTTGTTCTGGATCAATTTATCGCGTCACACAATGTCCATACACATGTTCCCAATTACTTTATCCAAGGATTTATAGGTTATGCGAGTATGATGAAATTAGAGAATGATCAAATAGATTGATATTGTGATTATTGATTATTGAAGTTAATTTTTGTGAGTATGAATTATTATTTACTGAATATCGCCCGCGCTGAATGCAGAGGACGCACCGAACTACGTACTACTAACGCCAACGAACGGACGAAAATGAACGCTACATGAAAAGGGCGGGAAATAGCAGGAGGGCAAGTGACAGAGCACTGCAGGGGCGGGGGGAGGGGGTAATATAAGAGTGGGGGCATATGTCTGCATGAAGAGCGAATACCAACGTATTGTTACCTCCCACCACGCCACTTCCTCACATTCTATCACCAATATACTTAAATATCGCATGATTTGATATGACAATAGGCAACTATGAATAATTATCAGGGACCATACCTAAGTAATGATTACGTGTACTATATTACGAGTACACTGTGGAATTTCCCAAGCATCAAATTCTTAGTCTGATGTGAAATCATTACGATTTCGACTCATGTTTGTTCAATTTCGACAATCTCATGATTCTGCATTTGTATTTTTATATTTTTTTAGAATCAAATTCGATCCAAATCGCTATGGGATGAATCATTATGGAATTTATGTCGTCCGACGTCTGTAATATTATATATATATATATGTGTGTTCGGCTGAGAAGGAATTTCATGACTGTCCATGTTCTTCGCAATGAGATACGCATGTGATGATTTTCCTTCGGAATCCAACGTGAGAGTTGTAATCAGAATATTGAATATGCTTCAATACAACAGGTACTCCATCTGTATGGTCAATGTAATTCAGAATCAATTGAATTAGCCCCCCAGTTCGATATTTGATGTTATTAATTTCTATAATTTCGTTTTAGTCAATGCATCACGTTATAAAGCAATACCAATCGAGACTGTCCTCAAATTGCTTTGCGTACTCATGAGAATTCATATTTATCAATTTTCTTACAACCACAGTGGATATCAATTCCAAACGTACATTCAGTTCTAGAATATCAACCATTTATTCATGAAATTTCAATCCAACTATAGCACGAAGTAATTTTTATTATCAGATATAGTGACGTTAACGGATTCACCAATTTTACTTAATGGTCACAATAGTAATCGACTTATAATCACTCGTAAAAAATGTCCAGGTATAGGCATCAATTACGATATAGCATAAATCTAACATGTCCGCACATGTACTTAAAATCTGTAAAGCATTTTCACACTTATCATCGATATCTTTCTTAGACTATTTCATGTTTTGGATTTTAAAATATATATATGCAACTTTCTTGAGTTGAATAACATTTCTATAAATTTACATGCAAACAAAAACTTTCATTCTCAATTTTTAGGCCACTACATCGATATAACTAGTACAAACAAATTGGAGTTTTGCGTTCAGAGATATAGAAAAGAATTGCGCATTATTTTATACATTTGCATTATACCTATGCTACATACTCATTTTCCATTGCAATATTGGTACTGGTATAAAAGTTTACAAAAATATTTTTTGAACTTCAGTTTGACTCGTCCATGATTTCGTATTGTGAATTATTCTATTGGCCTGACTCATATTCAGGTGTCACATTCTTGAATGCGTCGAAACCCTGAATTTTTTGCGTGATGATTTCATGCTAACTTGTCGAAAACAGAACGATAGGAATTAAAAAAAACCTGACGGAATGCTGTAAAATGGATCGGTACAAAAAAAATGCAATATATTTACACGGCGTCATTCTTAATGTAATAGTCTTTGATGCACTGAACCATGTATGAGAAAACTCTAGCTATCTTCCATCGAATCAGTGCTTTAATTATATTAATCATCTCTCTTCATTTCTCTCCTCTATATTTTGCTATTTTTTCAATAGACTAGTGTGGATGGAGCACTCCTTATACTATCCACGATGCATTTGGCAACTCTGATCGCTACCAAAAATTTGTTCAATATCAGAACGAAGAATATATACTATAACAATAGCTGCAACAACAGTCCATATGATTGAAACCATCATAACATATTTGAGCGTTCGCAATTCTTTATGCAATTTACTATGACACTCCTCCAAGTGTGTAATCTAAAAAGATCAGAAAAATAAAGCAGATTATACATCAGAATGATCTTGGATACGATGTTCATAATTCATCATATTCTCCCGTATTCCCACCTTTGTATACAACGTATCATTCGTGCGTTCATTGCTAACTGTTGATGACGATGTCAAAATTGAAGTTGTTTCATTCACACCATCGCGACACCAAACTCTGTGTTGTTCGGCCAACTTTCCATTCGTCTGAAGATCAAGAAAGGTATGATAAATAACATCGTTCGATTGGAAATAGCTCCGTAATCTAGACAGGATAATTTTACCCTCCAAAAGTCGGCTAATTCCTCAGCAGTCATTTTTGAATCTTTCATGGGTAAACTCATGACTAAAAATTTATCATTGTGCACTAAACCACGTAGATTGAAACCAAGTTGCAGTGATACTGAGACCGTGACCTGTTGCGCTGGCAAGAGAGTTCCCGTACTTCGACGTACACGGAACTTCTCCGGTGCTGTTGTTTTAATCTGTATCCATGAACGAAAGGTTGTTCATTGTCGGGAAAAAATCAATAAATAGATTCCGTCACTAACCTTGTATGAAAGACATTTGTCCGCTGTTTGATTTTTCAATACAATCGTCCCAATAATTTCCTGTCCTTCTTTATTGAAAGAAATCACATCCGGGGTGATGGCAAGCACTAGAACAATGGTACAGGAATGAATAAAATACTGCTTTAAGAACTTCTCGGTTTTTCAAAAGAACACGAAAATTTACTTGACTCTTCTGCAGATTGATCCCCAAAACCAATACTAGCTTGTTCATTCAACGGTGAACCTTCAGCAAAATGAACTTTTTTATTTTCGAATTTTCCATTAATTGGCAGTGTTGAGCCATTGCGAATTTCGGGCACAAAACTGAACACATATTCATTTGTACCGCCCCAACACTTCAAAGCAATACTCGGATCGACATAATCCTTCAATGTACTCTTATTCACTTGCTTTATTTTCGTTACACCTTTGGGTGGTAACCAAGATTTGATTATTTTCAATGCTGCATTCAAAACCCATGGTAAATCGAGTAATATAATGTAATTCAAAAAATTTGGATAATAAAGTTTGAAAAGATTTATGAGATACTTTGTCAAGTCCATATCCATATTCGATAATCCAGCTTCGCACATATCAAAGAACAATGATATTTGATTACCATTGCCTTCTCTGTATTATTCAAGAACAGATAGAAAATTGATGAACCAACCATTAACAGTTCATAAAAGAGATACAGACTGATAGTTACCTTTCTAGTCTTTCAAACCAATAAATGATGCATCGTTGCAATTCGCCAAAGTCTCTAGCGGTTTTTGTATGCAATTTCGATTTGATAATGAACAGTGTTCTACCGTCTTTATCCTTCCCATATGTGAAGAATACGCCGTCTTCTAAATATTCACGTTTAACATTATCTTCACAAATATCTGAAAATCGAATGGAATTTTTGGATTTAATTCGCTTCGACGAAAATGATGAGAAAAAGGGGAAATCAAGTATGACAAGTAGGCTCTAATATGAATGGGTTAACAAGAAAGAAATCGTATCATCGAAAGATATATCCCAGATGAAAGAATTCCACATTGTCAAAATTTCATTACCATTGGCACCAACTTTCTTTCGCCACTCGCAAGTCGTCCACAACATAGTTAGAGCCTCTTGACTGTTGTAATCGACATGCTCTAAAAATCTCCTCAACCAGTCATCCTGCGTCCTAATTCTGTCCAAATCGTCTTGATGGAAACTACCTGGAGGAAAAAAGGAATACTTGGACATTAATGGACTTATATCTTAAAAACTCCGTCTCTGCCCTTTGAATAACTCAGTACAAAGTTCAATGTGCAACAATTATGCACACTGAATGGAATAATAAAACATTATTAGCACATCTGGTTGGGGAAGGTTATTTATTCACCATTTATAATACTATCGACTTTTTGATGGGGTAATTATTTATCGACACATTTACTTACGTTCATCAGTCGGCGCTTCCTCATCGAATTTTTTAAAAAATTTTTCTCGTAATTCAACAATCTGCTGTTGCAAATCCATCCTTTAATATTATTTTATTCTTTATAACTGTTGGTTTTGATACTTTGACCGTGATGTGACTGTAGACCGGACTGAAGAGAGATAAGGACACGATGATGAATTAATTTATGAACGTTCAAATACATACAAGGTTCATATGAAAAGTATTGCAAATATTTTGACAGAGCGTAATAAACCATACTCTATGCTAAAGGTGCTCAGATGTATACTGTGGCTTTCTAACTTTTTCTCTCATACGCTGTCATGGTTCTGTAGAACGCCACAGAACATAGTGTATATCCATACATATATACGTTCAAACGGAGTGTATCATACACTGTGTATGTCGTACATCACGATCAATTGAAATATTGCCGATACTTCTTCTATGCCGATAGATGACCAATAATTATGTGAATTTCGGGAGTGCGTAAGTCGAGTGAGTTGAGGTTAGGTCGCACATTGGATGGATTGACTCTATCTCATAGAATGTAAATCATGTTGGTTTTTATTAATGATCTTGATCGAAAAACCGATCATTTCAATCATATCACATGTTTCTCTCGAAATATTTTACGTAGGGGTATATAATTGAAAGATCAATAATAATTTATAGTCATCTGCACTCATGCACGTGTAGATAGTAAAAAATATCTCATCGAAATTTGGATTGCCTCTTGAAATTTAGTTTCAAACATATACTTATATGTAGAATGAGTGAGTTGGAATACCAATTAGACCATGACAATGCTCTCTGGATCTCTATCCAAGTTTCTTATGGGTTTGATTAATAATGGACAGTTCAAAGTTGTGACAGTCGACGCATCCCCACTTTTTCATCCACTATGATAACTCAAATGTTATGATCCCGACAGACTTGGGATCCAACGTAGAAAATGTTCAATTCCACGATAGAAGTATGTTTTTCTCATACAGCTTATAGCACCACAATGAATGAGTAGTGTAGAAAAATTATCTGATTGGGAAAAGCTTTATCGAATCTTGTTTACGCTACAAAACAAGTTGATAAGTATCCAAACAGATAAATTCAGGCATGATAAATATTCAATAGAACAACGATTTTTCAATTGGATTGTGATTGTGTTCACACTTGTCTCGTGTGAAAAAAAATAAATTCATCTTTCATATAAACATATTTCAATGCATCTTTCATTGTCATCTTTATCGACACTGTCGATTCGACAGTGCTGAAAATGCAACTTGAGCGTCATCAGTCGGCAGCTTCCTGAAAATTCTTACCATTCATATGCAAATATTTCTATTTCATTTTATTCACTCAATGGACAAAATTTGTGCAAAATTGTTCTCAACTTGTGCCCAAATCATTTTCTACATTCGATTTTGTAAGTATATATTCTCAATCTAAATTGCGGCTGCCGAATGTGAAAAAAGAATCTTTGGTGGTAGCCACTTGAACAAAGGGGAGACGACTTATTGTTATATGTATTCGAATACGGGTAATGTGACAATGAAAATACATATGTTGTGGAAAACACACAAATTGATACAAACCACATCGTGATGAGTTGCAATGTAGTTGTACGTCGGGGAAATGGTAAACGTGTCTATGAAAGTTGACATGCAACTGCAGGCACCATTCAATGAAGCATTCACTGCATCAACATTTTGTCGCATGATAGTGATGATGATGACGATGATGAAGATAATGATGATGGTACTAAATCAGTCTTTCGTTATTTAAGGTTGAGAACCATTCTATTTTCATTATCATTTACAATTTTATTCTTGGAAAATATTCGAAATTATTTATGATTTAGCTACATTATATGGTATAGGATACGAGTATTATCATGTATCTGAACATCGATGAAAATGGTGTCCTGGACATCATTCGTTGATGGAGATTGGAGACTTGTCTTCGTTGATTGTACCATTATCTATTTCAAACATTGTGATGACTCCCTTTCACATCCCCAATTTTTGTATAATGTTATGACAAAAATTGGCGTAATGAATTGGGAATAGTTTTTCTCCATTTTATCATGAATGACCAATTTATTTCAATATTTTTGATACTTCTGTCAGATAATCTTCGCATTTCTCATGATTTACATTTATTGCAGACAATATGAATGAAGTGGGAGTACAAATATGACAATGAATATCAGTTACTTCGAACTACCACCGAACATGGATCGTGTTTGCCGGATATGCTTGTCCGAAGGTACAAATTTATCTCCAATATTCTGTACCGAACACGATGTTACAAACTTCTCGGATCTTGCACAAAAGATACAAGTTTGTGGAGCTATTGAAATGCATGAGAGAGATGGTTTGCCTTCATTGATCTGTGATGTATGTGTCTATAAAGCAAGCGTTGCTCATGAGTTCCGTCAACAGTGTCAGAACTCTGATGCTCGATTACGTTTGTATTATGATAAGCCTGTTAGAACTAGCGTTACTGTGAGTATATCAAATGAAACTCTTTATAATTATACGCTCATGTCTGAGAGTAATGGTTATGATTTCAGAATTCAACGACACAAACTGACTCTCAGGCACGAATAATCGTGGCAAAAAAAATCGATACATCACAATCGAATTATTTTGTTAAAGAAGAGATGCAAGGATTGAGCCAGGACCTTTCCAATTCGATAGAAGTTTATACTCAGAGTAACCCGGCAGTTGTAACAGGAGGAAATCATATTGAGACTGAAGAGAAATTGTTTCTCTGTAATATTGGCTTTGGTGCTGCCAAAGAATTAGAAAAAGGCGCTGTGATTTTGGATAACCATTCTGAACAAAATTTAACGACTGATGTATCACAGGTAACAATTGTTGCAACAATGGATACCGAAGAACGTTTAGAACATGATCATCAAGTTATAAGTACGATAACAGAAATGAAATCGAATGAAACAACGGATGAATATATAAATACGCATATTTTAACTACGGATGTTGGGGATGAAGATGATGATGAGAATGGTGTTTCGATGGGTCATGATGATGTAGCAGCAGACGATGGTGGTGAAGACGAAGAAGAAACGGAAGTAGAAGCGACTGAGCAAATACAAGTACGTCATGAAGAAGAACAACTAGTGAATAATGATGAAGACAATGAAGATGATGATGCAGATCTCGATGAAAAATGGGAGAAGGAGATTCTAAGACAAAACGAAATTTTACCGAAACGGATGACACGAAATACGAAATCTATTGCTGGGAAATCCTCATACGAAATAGACGAAATGGATGAAGATTCACAGGAGTGTGATGAAGAACCTAAATTCAAATGTAAAATTTGTTCGCGACGATATACAACACAGAAGGGTTTGAAGAATCATTCTCAAGTGCATGACAAACAACACAAATGCCCCACATGTTTCAAATCATTCTATAAGTTAGACAATATGGAAAAACATTCGAAAATACATGAATCGAAGCCACATGCATGTCAGATATGTCATACATCGTTTGCGAAAGTTCAAAGTTTAACGAGACATCTCAAAACACATGCAGAAAGAACAACGAATGATGAAATGAAATTGGAGGTTGATGATACAAAGAATATCATTATTAAAAAAGACAAGAGTGAAAATGACAACACAGACGATGACGACGATGGGCGAAGTTGCATACAAGCAAATGAGGTAGATGAATTTGAGAGCGCACCCGATTTATACAAATGTGATGTGTGTAATCAATTTTGTTCAACGTTGAAAAATTTGAAAAGACATTCACTTGTGCATGGTGATAAAAAATACTCGTGTACGGTATGTAAAAAATGGTTTTTCCGGCCGGACACGTTGAAGAAGCACGCAGAAAAACATGGTCATGGCTTATTGGATAATCTGGTGGATGAGAATAAGTTATACGAATCAGATGATGAATCATTCAATCGTACAAGTAATGTAAGTGTAATGAATAGTAATGACATAAGTAAAAAAGATGATAGCGATGATGATGTAGCATCGGGTGAATACAAATGCCAACATTGTGACAAAATCATGGCAACAAAGAAAGGTTTACGACGTCACGTATCAATGCATAAACCGAAGGCTGAACCGGCAACATGTGAAATATGTAAAAAAGTTTGTGCAAGTCAAGCAAGATTGGTATTACATCAAAAAACACACAATAAACCGAAAGAAAAAGTTCCGCGCGAGTATTTGTGTCACATATGCAGCAAGGTGTATCCAAGCAATTCATCGTTAACATATCATATGAGAACTCATACGGGTGTAAAACCACACGTGTGCAAAACTTGTAATAGTGGTTTCACAACCACTACAAGTTTAGCTAATCATATAAGAATACATACTGGTGATAAACCGTATGTCTGTCATGTTTGCAGTGCGGCATTTGCCGTAAGTTCGGCATTCAGGCGACATTTAACTCGGCACACAGGTGAAGCAAATTATTTGTGTAAAACTTGTGGTAAAGCATTCAAGAGATTAAGTACATTGAAGGAACACACGTATACACATTCAGGGGAGAAACCGTATGTTTGTAAAACATGTGGTGCTGCTTACAGTCACAGTGGCAGTTTATTTGCTCATCAGAAACGTTGTAGAGCGCAGTATGGTGAAATGGTCTCTGATGAACATCATGTTACACATCACATTCATGTGAATAACGTACAGTCAGCAGTACGATCACTCGCTGTAATTGGTCAAATGTTTTAACAAAACACCATCCCCTTTATATTTTGTGTGTTTTTCTTATTGTAATTTTTTCATCATCACTTTTTATACATTTTTTGCGCGAATGAATGTGACTTACGTCGTTATAAAGATGTAGATACAGAATATAACTGATATTCTCTCTGATTCAGTGACAATAATAATTATGTCATGAAGGGAGACTGATTCAAACATACGTTTTGTTTATCTATATCGTATATGCACAGTTTGTATCAGAAATATCAAGCTCTGCCAGAGATGAATTGGTGAGCTCACGAAGAATTGGAAATTCTCAACAACCTAATTTTCGAATGTGGTCGGAATTTATAATTTGTATATATTTTCGGACAATTTGTATGGCGTTATGGCATCCCTGAACATCTTAAACATGAGTGATATACTGAGAGCATGATTTCTCGGGCATCATTTGATGGTCGCGTATCAGTTCCATTCTTTTTGTTGAATTGCTACTGAAATTTCTAGTAAACTGATGGCGCTATCAGTACTGATCCGATATCAGTGTAATTTCGGATGATATGAAACTTGATTTTATATTATCCTTATGACAAAAAAAATAAATCTGATACAGATTCAACAAAAGCAAATCAACCCAGATCATGCACATGATGTTCATGAATTCCGGTACTCATTGAATGAGAACATTCATATGCATCTGTTTAGAATACGAAATAATAATTTTGTACGTATCGCTGCCTCCACTGATATTGTGTCTGTGTTAACAATTCAGAGTATTATTTTTTATTCTAAAGAATTATTGACGAATTGATTTTTCGAAGTCTGTAACTAAAGTTTTTTGTAGTAGAATGAAAAACGAAACGAACCCAGTGCATTTCCGGATTTGATTGTAAAATACGATAGACTTGTATTGCATACAAGACTAATCACACGATGAATATTTGAATATTTGTCTAAGCCTCCATCCCATGTTGATCGGAACGTATTGAGTTTCCGCGTAGTTTATAATTCTTTCTTCAGTTTGTTGACTTAACGTAATAGTTTTTATCTCTATATTCAGTTGACACATGATTATCGTAGAGTTATGTCAACGATTGTATTACATGAACCATCACAGTTATATATTGAATAAGACCCGTTTGATATTGAAAGTCGAAACATAAAACGAAAAAGGAACAAAAAAAAAGATAAAATTATTGTATGCATCTTTTTTCTATAAACTTGCTTCAAATAGTTTATGCATTCATTTTATTTACAAACCACGATGAGAACAAATCAAAAATTATTCCAGTCACTAGTGTGTATCACAGCATGAATGTTTCACCCCATGTTTCATCAGAGCCAGTTTTTTCTTCCTTCTTTTTCATCAGTAATGTGTACCGACGCCAAACTGAGGCACGCGTCCGATTGAATTTCTTCGCCAAAATTGCATAGTTCGGTTTTTCTCCACGATCCAAATTGCTTTGAATAGATCTCATTAATTCTCTGTCCTCCAGGAAAGTGTATCTGTAAAAATGACACGATGAATGAATGTGCCAGTATTCTCCTTTAATTATTCAGAGTTTAACGCGCGATTCATTTACCGTTCTTGTTTATGACTGCTGAATAAATTTCTAAAACGGTGATAGACGCTATACAATGTTCTATCTGGTAATTTTCTTGCTAATAATTGCACAAAGTTCTTCCGTTGCTCCACGGTGCTCACATAAAAAAAACCTTTATGTTTGAAAGATACGAAAGGAGAAATCAGTTCTTTATCCCAGTGATATTTCTGAAAGATTGTTCAGCAGATTGTTCAGGATGATCGGATGGAAAGTAATGATCGCATTATCGAAAAGGACGAAAATTTCAAATATGAACCTTGCAAAACTTCCGCCAATTGCGCATAATTCTAGCATCTTCTTCTTTACTGAATGGACCTTTTTTCATTCGGGCATATTTTTCCATCTCATGCTTCTCTGCCTTGGTGGGTACACGTGTACCAGCAAGTTTCTCCACTTTGTGTTGTGGTGGAATATCGTCTGGCAAATTTATACGAATTGCTGATAATTTCTGGAAAGGAAATGAATATTCGATGAGTTATAGAGTCAATGCATGGGTAATTGCAGAGGTGCTACTGATGTAGAATGTTGATTCTTCAAATTATACCGCTAAATTATCCGGATCTAATTGATGATGCTGCTGCAGTGGATGAATTTCTTGCTCATCATCACTCTCGTCATATGCGACAATTTTTGCCAGATGTAACTCGGAAGGAGTAAGTTTAGGTTTTTTTATTCGCTTTTGATATTCATGTTCATCGATGATTATACCGTCAGATGAATCTGAGTGATTTTCATCGTCCGAAAGCTTCTCTTCCTTAATCTCTATTTCGGAATCCATTCCGATGTCATTTGCATTCTCTATGGGAGTACATTCGGAATCATTGTGACTAACTTTCTCTCCTCCCTCTTTTTTCATCCTACCTACGGAAGCCTGGTTGGCTCACCGCAGACTTATGGAAAAGTAGCGCTACACTAGTTGAAAGTGTATTAGTGTCATTAGTGACTTTTTCACTAGTTGGTTTCATACTTGTGGATAGCACACATGTGAAAAATAAGCTAGTGTAGAGCCACTTTTCCATAAGTCTGCGGTGAGCCAACCAGGCTTCCGTACCTACCCTTCTGTTTTGTCTGCTTTGGTGATGTGCTGTTTTCAAGTGGTTCCATTTCAATATTTGAATCAGACATACAGTTGTCATGTGCTATCAACTTCTTTGATTTCGTTTTCTTATTCGTTTTCCTTTTTTTCTCTACTTTCTCACAATGCGGTTGTTCAGGCTTTTCTGAATCTTTGTTCTTATCTGCGGTTGACTCAAACGAATTGTTCTCCAAACTACTAGCATGGTCTCGATGATGATGGCTGTCGTCAATATTTCTTATATGACGGTGTGAAACGGAATTGAGTCCACTGTGGTCAGTTGAAAGATCGGAATGGTTATTTGATATTTCTATGTTTTCATCAACTTTTTCTCTTCTTTTCTTCTTCTTTTTCTTCACTTTAGTACTAGACAAATATTCCGAATCTTCCACTATAAAACAAGTCGATTCAGTTCCACGTAGAGGATCTGAATCTTGTCGTTGTTTTCCTCCTTTTTTAGGCGATATCTCATTTGTTTTTCCAATTTTGTCAACACATCCTGTCACGAGATTCGTATTTTCCTCATGATTTTCTTTTTGTGTCTTATATTCATCTACAGTCTCCTCATCGTTTACTCTCTTTTTCTTTTTCTTCTTCTTTTTGGGTATTGAATGTTCAGGTAAATAATTACTATTATCATTCATTACTTGTATCTCACTATCCAGAATTGAACGTCGTCGTTTACGATCATGTATAACCTTTGATGAAACATCATGCTTCAATTTATCTTCAACTAATTCACTCATATTTGAATAATTTATACATATTATCTAAATATATCAATTTAACAATCACTCGAGTTAGGTTATGACCAGTCGTGGACATACGACATGAAGACATGGACGAGAATAAATCCACGCTACCGCAAGTATGCTAAGGTGTCACTTTATTTCATCAAGATTCCGCTGTTACCGACCATGCGTGTTTACATTCATTGCCAATGGTTTGAACATGAGTGTAAATAGAGAAATGTCTCCGAAGAATCAAATGTAGACATCAATAGATCAGTCCATATTCCCAAAATTCTTCGGATTCTAGTCTACGAACATCTCATTTTCCACTGCAAGCGTTGGGAAATATTCAAGACTTGTATTAGAACATTTCTTATGAAGTAAGATGGGTGCTTGTATCAGAAGACGATATTCAAAGTTAAATAAATATTTTTATTTCTATATACATGACTGGATTAATACATCAGTTTATTTGGTGTTACATTCGAATGATTCAACTCATATTCATTAAATAAAAAGTTATTTATATCACATATAGTTGCAATGAAAAAGTTTTGGTATTGGTAATGATTAGAAATTATTGTTATGAAATTAATCGACTTCTTCAACAGTTGGGCCGGAGTAATTTTGACCACCCTGTCGGTACTGTGCTCCACAATCTTGAGGACCTGATGATGCACCTCCTTGATGGAGTTTAGTCATGATGGCCGAGCATTTCCTCTGCAGATTTTCGAGCCTGTGTTTGTACTCATCCTGTTCAGCCAGAGTGTTATTGTCCAACCAACTTATTGTTTCTTCATACCATTGTGAGACCTGGGTTCTATCTGAATCATCAAGTTTTGAGCCATATTCTTGGACAGCTTGTTTCACTGAGTAGACATAACTCTCGAGTTGATTACGTGCTGCGACTCTATCATGTTGTTGTTGATCTTGGACACGATAGCGTTCAGCTTCGGCCAACATTCGATCAATTTCGGCTCTCGAGAGACGTCCTTTATCGTTGGTGATTCTCACATCATTGCTGCGACCGCTCGCGGTATCCTTGGCCGTCACATGAAGTATCCCATTGGCATCCATATCGAAAGTCACTTCGATCTTTGGTACTCCACGTGGAGCTGGTGCAATACCACTCAGCTCGAATCGTCCAAGTAAATTGTTATCTTTTGTCATGGCCCGTTCGCCCTCAAAAACTTGAATGCCTACACCTGGTTGGTTATCGGAATATGTCGTGAATAATTGTGTTTGCTTACATGGAATGCGGGCATTCCTTTCAATTATATTAGTCATCACACCACCAGCTGTCTCGATTCCAAGTGATAATGGTGCAACATCTACGAGGAGTACATCTTGAAGTGTTGAATTTTTATCTCCCTCACCAGTCAATATAGCAGCTTGAACTGCAGCACCGTAAGCAACTGCTTCATCGGGATTGATGGAAAGATTGAGTTGTTTGCCGCAGAAGAAGTTCTGTAAGAGGGACTGGATCTTCGGGATTCGAGTCGAACCGCCAACCAAAACTACATCATGAATAGACTTCTTATCCAATTTAGCGTCAGCCAATGCTTTCTCAACAGGTTCGAGTGTTGATCTGAAGAGATCGGCGCATAATTCTTCGAATCGTGCTCTCGATATTTTGGTGTAAAAGTCGACGCCGTCATAGAGTGCATCGATTTCAATGCTTGCTTCTGTGCTTGACGATAGTGTACGCTTAGCACGTTCTGCTGCTGTTCTTAACCTTCTCACAGCCCGCGGATTCGATTTGAGATTCTTTCGGAATTTCCTCTCGAACTCTTTACAGAAATGATCCACCAATCTCGAATCGAAGTCCTCCCCACCGAGATGAGTATCACCTGCTGTTGATTTGACTTCGAATAGAGAACCTTCATCAATGGACAGTATAGAAACATCGAATGTCCCTCCTCCAAGATCAAATATTAGCACGTTCTTCTCGCCTCTAAGATTTTTGTCCAAACCATATGCTAATGCAGCGGCAGTTGGTTCATTGATGATACGTAAAACATTCAGCCCGGCAATTGCACCTGCATCCTTTGTAGCCTGTCGCTGTGAATCGTTGAAATATGCTGGTACTGTAATAACAGCATCCTTGACTTTTTCTCCCAGGAAGGCTTCAGCGGTTTCTTTCATCTTTGTCAATACCATCGAACTCACTTCCTCTGGATTAAATCTCTTCGTCTCACCACGGAACTCAACTTGTATTTTTGGCTTGCCTCCTTCACTTATTACTTTAAACGGCCAATGTTTCATATCACTCTGTACCTTTGGATCGTCGAATTTACGTCCAATAAGTCGTTTTGCGTCGAAAATGGTGTTTGACGGATTCATTGCCACCTGATTTTTCGCTGCATCTCCAATAAGACGTTCTGTATCAGTAAATGCAACGTAGCTTGGTGTTGTTCTGTTACCCTGATCGTTGGCAATAATTTCAACTTTTCCTTGTTGCCACACACCCACGCAGGAGTATGTGGTCCCCAAGTCAATACCAATTGCAGGCATTTCTCTTTTTGTTTTGTTTTGACTGTATAGTCAACTCACTTCTCACTTGTTTGCTTTCTGTTTGTAAACTGGCGTTCCGGCGAACGCGCGACCCTTATATACTTCGCCTGAGCCCCTGTCGTCTCTGACACCTTCTAGACTCATCGCGATCTCGATATTTTCGTAAGGATCTTTCGAGAACGGTCATACCTGAATTTGACAGCAAAATTGTCAGTGATTCCATCACGGATATGATTCACATTCAATGTTGGACGCCTAATCGATTATTTGCCATTGCAGATCAGGTTTTGTAAATATTCGATGAAGCAAACACTCAATTTTGAAACATTTTTGCGAAGTTCACGAACATTCTAGAACTGTAGTCGATCAATTACCGACTACTGCTATTTCCTACGTATACATATGTGCATATACTTATACGTACTATCAAATATACCAATTGAATGAAGACGTTCTTTCGGGTTTCGGTTCGACTTAGATACACCCACGTCAAACTCTCTGCAAGTAGCTTATTTACACAGCTGAATGTGTTAAAAAGATAGTCGAGTCGATTTCCGAAAGGAACTTCTTAATTGATGCGACTGTGGATGTGTGAGCGCGAGTAGAATTGTAAACATGAAATTCGTAGTCAATTCCAGAATATTCATAACGATTAGATCATAATACTATTTTTATAAAATAAATATAGCCATATCTAATACGGCTGGGATTTCATTCTTGTGTCCACATTGGCCAATCGCAGTGGATCTTATATTTATCCATGAGTGAAAAATTGGAACTCTTTTTATCTCAATGTTCACCAAACTCATTCTGTTAGCCAAGGTGAACACAAACAGAAATCATGAGGAATCCAAAGATGATAATGAAATGTTACACGCGTATACACGTTCTGGCCAAATATGGAAACGATATATTGGCGTTATAAATTTCATATTCATACGACTCATCCACAATCATAGTGATAAAAATAGTTTTGAACATTTGTAGGGTGATTCCAAAGTGGATTGCTATGTACCGTGATGATCATGTGAAGAGAGCCGATGACATTTTTGAATCTCATGGCATAGCTGAAGGCTAAATTATTCTGGTCAACATGATGAGAAACCATGCATGAGGAAGACTTGATGGAAGATTTTTTGTTCAGGAATAGTGTTGTTATCTGGTAATTGTCATTGCTGGACCGAACTATAAGGTCCTCATGCAGAAATTCGATAATGAACAAGACTCGAAGATCTGACTGAGGGCGAATTTCATGTCACCTGTATTCTACCTCTCTTAACCCTTCAACACCCAGGTTATTTTTAGTTTCTCTCTTGCACTGCAGCGACATCCTATAAGTTGAATGTTGTTGCATGAGTAAAATACTCATAGCCT
>JABMBR010004693.1:0-21958 GCA_018881525.1 Meteorus sp. PSUC_FEM 10030008
TATTATTATTATTATTATTATTATTGACAACTGTTGTTGTATCGGGTGAAGCAATTGAATATGAACCCAAAAGCTCGTGCCCTTCAACAGAATTTATCGAATGATTTTCTGACTTCATCTTCAAATTGTCAACGAGTTTATTAAAGTTTTCAATGACTTGAGGATTTATTTTCATTAATATATTTTCATCTAAACGTTCAACGATATTCTCTTCGATATCACGAATATGTTGCTGTGTTTTTGGATAATTTGCGCATTCATCGAGCACTTTTTCAATTAATTGTGGCGGTGGAAAAGCCAATTTCAATATCAAATTACGCAAAGTCTCCCAACATTTTCCAGGTGCAATCAATTCAGATAATGAATTGATGATGATACACGGGATTTCGTCATCGGCAGTGGATGTACTTCGTGGTACGATATGACAAACGGAATTGACAAAGTCGTCGATTTTTTTAGTGCGTAGCAGAAATGCTACGAGTGTTGGTCCAATAAATTCGAGAATTATTTGCGGAAAACTGTGCTGGAGAATTTTGTAAAATACTTCCATTATTTCTGGTGCGTTTAATTTTCTAATTGAATTGTTATAAACGAGTTTTAAATAGTGAAAAAACTTTTCGGTTATTGCGAAAATTAATGTTAATTTTATTTCTTGAGGATTGTCCATGTGTAGATATAACAAACGATTCCTAACCTAAAAATTGATAAAAGGAAAAATTATTAACAATTTGTGTTTTTTTTTCTTTATATCTCACTTTTGTTTCATTTTTTATTGTTAATTTACTCACCACGTGATCAAATTTACAATTTGCATTGCAACATTTATTTCGTTTAAGTGCGGAATAACATTGGCCCCTAAATTTGAACTTCATCTCACACATTTCATTATTGTAAACATTTGAATTGCTCAGTCTCATTGAAAATCGACTTGTTGTTGCTATCGGCACTTGGAAATTCATTTGTTGATTTTGGTCAGAATCAAAAACATTTTTACCGACATTGTCAAACACCACAGGTTCAAGACGTGTTCCGACACGTTTGTGCGTGTTATCGGTAACATTATTGTTAGCATCGTCATACAATGCATCGAATTCACGAACATTTTCACTGACAAATCGACCAATATTTGCAGATTTCATCCGTTCGTAAGGACGAAATGACGACGATGAATAAAAACTTTCATTTTCGTGTAAACTTTGCAAATCGTCGTCGTTGGCACTAAAAATAAAACAAAATTCATTAAATTCTTCCATGTCATAAACAAAAATGCACTCGCATGCTTTTGTTGTAAATAATTAATAAACAATAAATTAATTAAAATACTCACACGATGTCGTCTATGGTAGGTGCACATAACGAAATGGCATCATCATCAAAATCAATTTTCTCTTCATCTTCACTCATATTGTTATTAACATTAACAATAACATTATCAGCACTCGCCTCCGCATCGTAAATATCAAGCGAACACAATTTTTCGTCTAATTGTTCTTCTCTTATATTTGAATAATTATTATTAACATTTTGTTTGTTGACCTGATTTTGCGAAGTTTCAATAAAACCAGACGAGGTACTCATTGAATTCGACGATGAATTTGAAGAAGATGACGCGCAACTACTTGAACTAGACGAACTTGAAGAAGTATCATCATCATCATCATCATCATCATCATCATCATCATCATCATCATCATCATCATTTTTATCATCATCGTCATTGTTACACGAATTTTGCATATCAACATTTCCATCAACTTTATTGTCCAATTCTTCAACCACATCGCCATTTATTTGTTCACTCAATGATCCATCACGACTACCATTCGATAATTCCGACGTGTTAACGACAGTTTTGACGCTGCTTGGACTATGACAATTGGAATTGTCATCAATTTGTGCTTCCACTGGTGAAATTTCCGTCCCACGCTTGGACCATTCGATCAAACGTTGAGTAATTGATTCAGTAGAAATAGTCGATGATGCGTGGCTGTTGAAAGATTTTTCTTCAAGTTCGTTGAACGATAAATAACTCGCTGCCATTTTCAACTCTGATGATGAATCTGAATCTTTGTCATCGTCATATTCGCGTTTCCAACGAGTCCGACCATTCCTCTCTGTATTTGCTGATGATTTCGATGAATTTTCTTCTTCATTTTGTGTTTGTTTCCGCGTTGTGCGAATGAGCGTCGTTACGTTGCCTTTCAAGACAGGTTCAAACGTGTTGTTTGTTGTGTTTCTTGACGGGGGTTCGATTGGACATTTATTGTTGGGCGTGGATTCGATTTTCCTAAGATCTTGAGAGATGTTTGTGACTGGTTCCCTTGATTTCATCTTGTCAGGAACATTTCCTGATAATCTGGACGTTTCTTGCGTTATTTCGACGGTCTTTGTAGTTTTGACCATAACTTCACTCTTTTTTCCATCATTTCCTTTCCGATTTAAAAAACTTCCACCCAATCTGTCCTTCACACTGGTTTTTGGTTTACTCACTTCATCATTCGTGAGATTGTGATTGATCAGTTCAAATATTTCGGGAATGTTCGACCACTCTTGGAACGCGCGACTCAATTTTTCAAATTCCTCTTCGGTCAACATTTTTTTACTCGGTAACAACGATTGACGTGAAGGAACTGTTGATCTAATTCCAAATGAGTTCAAATCGTGTTCGTTCGGTGGATTAAATTCACTCGCATGTAAAAGTTTTCGTTTTTTAGCTACTTCTGGAGTGAAAACAATTTTTCTCTTTTTATCTGTCGTTGTTATCGGCTGTCTGACGCCATTTTGTGTCGCCTCAACAGCTTCAAAATTTGTTGCATCAATTTTTACACTTCCACTCGGTAAAATCTTGTCTTCAATGATCAAAAGTGGTTTCTTCGTTATTCTTGGAATTCGTTTCGTGAGATCCAATTTTAATCCACCAAATGAAATATTTCCATTGACTTCTGGAGTTTGTGTAGGTGCGATTGGTTCTGTAATCGATTCCACATCAACTTGAGGCGTTCTATATTTAATCAAGAAATTGTTGTACATCTTCTCGACATTTACATCTGCATCAACATTGTCCATGCAAAATTTCACTTCTGCAACGTTTTCAGACACGTTTCCACCGCCATTTTCAGTTCCTCTTCCAGCTTCTGGAATAAGTGAAACAAAATAATTAATTCATTCGCACATTCAGTAGCCCGGAGATTTATTTTATTTATTACACAAAAAAACGACTCGCAAATTGTCCGTTACGTTATGTGAACGACATCAACTCCAACAATTAAAATGACGGAAAAAATTTATAATTTGTACAAGTGAACGTTTGGTCTGTATCAAAAACGAATAATCAAGTGAGAAATTAAAAAATTAATGGAAATTTATTCAAATTCCGCAATTTATAGAGTGAAAACGTTCATTCACGTAACCCAACGATCAATCCAATAAATCCATCATCAAATATTATTATTGCATTGTTTGTATTCACCTGTTGCAATGATCCTGTTGAATTTATCCAAATCCACCGGTAGAATGCTGTCCTCTGTTGAAGCACATGAACGAGAATTTCCATCGTCTGCAGAATCGCCAGTTTCATCTTTGTTTCTTGAATGATCATCAATAATCGGTAACGATGGTAATCTCCGTCCTTCTTCATACTCCACATACGGAGTATCATCAACAGTATTGTCCAACGCACCACTAACCGCACTTGTTTCAACCTTTTTCTTCGGTCTTCCACGACGTTTGACTGTTTTCTTCGGCGTTTTTTTCTTGACATAATTCTTTGATGGTTTTCTAACTTGCCTAACTTGTGTCGGTATGTGTCCCTGACGTGTCTTGATTATTCTCCGATTTCTCTCAATCAATCCTAACCTCAATGCCTGAGTTGTCGAAAGGAATCGAAGTTTTGGTCGCAAATGACTAGTCAAGTTATCACAATTATTCTCACTCATATCTGAACTCTCCAGTAACTTGTTGACCCCATTCAAACAATCCTCAGTAATTTCCCTTTTATTTTTTCCATTTTCCTCCTGCAACTCTGTTGCAATCTCTTCGCTGTCTTGCCGCTCCGTCCCCGTCGATTCCTCCCCATTTCGATCTCTACTCACTGAAGCTGCAGACCTGCTGAGTTTCCTTTTCTTCGATCCCTTTTTCTGTCTGCCTATCGTATTCCGCCTCCCCAACTTCACCGCGGTATTTCCATAACGATCTTTGGTCAATGTCAAAATAATTCGATTCTGTTTGTGCGTTTCATCCGTTGAATCTTCGTCGCGTAATTCAACTTCACATGTTGAGTTGTGCGTCTTCCGATTTTCCTTTTCATTACTTTTGTTGAAATCAATTTTTAATGGTGATGCGGGTGGTGACGTCATCATTGCAAACAAGACTGAACTTGTTCTTGACTCACAATCGCCATTGCTAATCCGTAAATTTGCGTGAGCATTTGTCAAGGATAATTCCCTTTTTGAACTAAAATCTATCGATGTGTTTTCATCATCTTCATCATCAGAATCAATCGAGGGTATGACACAATTCAATGGGATAGTGACATTTCTTCTACTTCTTTTTGACACGTATCTATCAACAATCGATTGTCGTTGTTGAGATAAAGAAAAGCTGCAACGCGTATCATTTTCAGTTCTCGAACGTAATTTTCTTCCCGATTTTTCCACATCACGTGAACTCTTGATGCTCGGTATGAAACTTTTGTCGAATGAATATCGTCTCGATCGTGGATGAATATTTTTCTTCAAAACGGCAATTCTTGAACGTTCAAGTTGTTTCAAATTAGTTGTCGACAATAAATTGCTTTTCGAAATATCTTCAAGTTGGATGAATAACTGAGAACTGAGTTGCAATGATTGTTGGCTTGGTGGACGAATTTCGTTAGTCGATATAATTGATGATGATAAATGCATTTCCTTTGAAGACAACGACGATGGTGACTGCATCTCCAACATTTTGTTTTTGACGATGATGATTCAATTTTCAAGCTCTTCAAAATCATACGAATTGATTAATCAATAAAAAATAATCAAATAACTCGTCAGGTTAAGAAGTTTGTGGGTTATTTTTCCGTGAAAATTTACGAATAAATAACAAAAATGATTTCAGAGTTGATATTAAACGATAAAAAAAATTAATTCGATCATTTGTTCACGATCGTTATCAATTGTTCATAATAAAAATCATCTCAAGGTAATTATAAGGACATTCGATTGCTACTGGGTTATAATTTTGTTAAGGTTACTCTCAAATTGAGAATTAGAATTTGTGGTTCAAAATCTTTATTGTGAGTAAACACTGAAGCATCATAAACCATTCATGACCATCAACCTAAACACCTCAAAATCGAATTGTACCCCCAATACCACCGGACTGAGAAAAAAAAGAAGCCATAAAATAATTTCTCCACAAACAATCGACTGGAAATTTCCCACATTATCATCCAAGTCGATACAAAAAAATAATTTCGACCATCTCAAACTCACATTTTCAATTTAAATGAAAAATTTTCATGGGTCAAGATGTTGCATGAAACGATAAAGACAAGTACAGTCTCATATGATGATTTAGTACTAGAGAAAAGGACGAAATTGGATATCTTAAGACGCTCATATACTTAAGGGTATTATAACATATGCAAGATAACGATGAAAAAAAAAAAAAAAAAAAAACACGTAGCAAATCTTTGAGTATGTTCCAAGAACTATAAATAACATCCTATCTCATATATATACGAAGGACTGCGAGAGCAAATTCTCGGTATGCGACATAAACAGAGGCACAGCGATGAAGCAAAAAAAAAACAAAATACGACGTAAGTCTCACAGACAACAGAAAAAAACTTTCCGTTGTTTGTTTAGACGAATCAAAATGGCGGACAGAACTCAATTCGTTTTTTCTTTGTTTCGGATCACACATGAAGTGATATTAATAATTAACAATGATCAACAAATAGAATTAATGGAGGAATTGTTAATCGAATGAGAATGTTTGAAAATTATCTGTGATGATTGTTACTTACAAGTGAAGATGGCGGGGTAAAAAACCGTTGAAATGGCCATTGGGAGATCGTTTCCTGTGCAATCAGCGAGATTTTATATTCTCGTTTTCTTCTTAACTTTGTTAATCTCGTCTATCTGGAAATTAAACAGAAGTTTGAGTGAATTCTATGTCTTCATAGACGAAAATTGAATTGTTTTTACAATTTCCCCCCACCATTGCCGCGATTTTTCATTCAAACTCACCCGATATTTTTAATGTAAAAACGCAAAAAGCGACTTAAAATAATGCACATTTCGTCGGTATAACACAAATATTCAATCGGTACTGGAATTATCGAAATGTAATATGTGAATACGAAGAATTTAGTGATAGAAATGTTCTCGAAACGTATTTGAAGCTGCACCTGATTAAAGACAAAAGAACAATGGGGATCTACCGGCGATTTCGTTGGTGGAATAGAAAAAAAAAACACCAAGAAGTGGTAGGGGAGGAGCTCAGTCGCGTTGGTATTCGCTGTTCCCTCACTCTTCATCGCGAATCTGTTCCCGCGCAATTTTGCCGGAAAAGATGATGCGCGCGACTTTGGAAATACGTTAGTCAAATACGAAACTTTTTAAATTTGAATTTTTCGAATCTTCTCAATTTGTTCACTCCTAATCATGTTCCATGAATATTTTTTCCAGGATGACACAATTTCAGGAATGGAATTTCGTTAGGTTATGATTTCTTTTAGACATTTTTGAGGTTATGTATGGTCTTATTTCAGCATCAATAGTTGAGATTCGATAATTGAGGATGTTTTATTTGTTTCGTGGGAGATGAAAAGTGGGATTGAAATATATTCATGATCCATCCGAAATTCTTGCAAGTTCACAATATATTTTCAATTCGTAATAAAAACATTGTCATTCATTACATCTTTTGAACGACTTTTAGCACTGATCTGTCACCACTCTGCATCTCTCATACAGAATTCGCATCTCATTCTAATCAATAACCAAAACAATTAAAACAATTGCTCACAAATCACGTTCTCTGTCAAGATCGGGAACATAATCGAGTCCAAATCCATCTCAAGGTCAACAAATCAATCTCTTATCATTCATGATAACAATGATCGTTCATAATTCGAACCAATTCATTCTCTGACAATTTCGTCAAAGCAAAATCATCATCGTTGATATTTCTAACCTCAATTGACACTGAAGAAAATTTCCCAGTGAACAATTATCGAAAGATTGATGAAAGAGTTGACGATAGCCTCACATCAATCACCGAATCGTTTCATTTATAACAAAAATTGATAAAAAAGCAGATAACTAAATGTGATGGTTTACTATTGACGATAAGTTGAAACTAAATGCGCGTGACATTCAATTAATTCTCGATGAAAAGACCATTCGCTGCCAACATACGATCAATCCATAATCTCGCTTGAGCAACATTCGCGTAAACTCCAGGAACGCCATTTTCACCGCAGCCAATTCCCCAAGCGACTGTGCCAATTTGCGCATAACGCGTTTGATCATAAGGTAGAGGACAAACTAGAGGACTTCCTCCATCACCCTGTGAGAAAACCAAATGAGTTTGATAACATTCTAACAGTGAAATGGACGTTTTTCATTCTGAATAAATTTGAGCTCACCCTACAAACGTCCTTGCCAGGTTCACCACCAGCACAGATAAAGGTCGGATGCAACACGAAATAACGTCCCAGACGCGTAGAACGAAGTGAATTTTGACACACATCAGGTCTCACGATTGGCAATTCAACTTTTTTCAATATCACTTGATAATGTCCTTGTTGACCTTTTGTTTGGAAAAAAAATGGATTTTTATTAACCAGTAATGATGAAATTAGGTTAACAATTCATAATGAAGTTTTATTTACCGAAAACATCCTTGCCCCAACCACTAGCGAAACACCTGGCGCCATTGTAGACATCGTTAGGTTGTGGTAAACAAACCACATCGATATTTTCCGCTGGTGTAATTGGAGTTTTCAAGATCAAAAGTGCGTAATCAAATCGCAATGCACCCGGATGGAAATCTTCATGGATTATTACATTCGCGACATCACGATCTTGATGTGGAAACGGTTCTCTCTTCGTTTGTGTGTCCCACTCACCTGCACGAATTCTTATCTGGTCGAATGTTTTACTGTAGTGAGAAAAAGCAACAAGAGATTATGATCGTCATATATTGAAACACATTTCTTCAAAGTAACGAGTACACTCATTCGAAATCTGAGATCATCGATGAGTTTCTTGGAACTTTTGAGGTTAGTTATGGGAAGAATTGCGGCACTTCGATCGTTTTCAAATGAATTGTGACCACAAAATTGATCTTGATCTGTACGATGATGAATTACTCACCCATTAACACAATGTGCAGCAGTCAAAACGACTTGTGGATGAATCAATGAACCACCACATTGATAAACAAGTAGCTTCTGTCCACGTTTGTCAATTCCTTTTTCGCTCAAGATTGCAACCATCCATGGGAATTCAGCGAATTGAGCTTCGCTATCTTGATCACCGGTAATACGAAGCCCAACACCCTGTGGATTACGTTGTCCACATCCACGTCGCAATTGTGGTTTTGGTGTCACACGATTTTCATCTAGCAGAATATTTGGTCGAGCGCACCAAATTTCCAAATAGTTTTCGCATTGTCCCTTGATTCTACATGTGTGCAAATAATTTGAAACTCATATTACAGGAGAATGATGCGTTTGATAGCAAAAATGCAAGACATCAAATTTGTAAATCATAAAATTCTCTTCAGAAATGTGTCCTGAAATATTTTTTATACGTTGCCAGTCTTGGTGCGACAGGCTGTCAAACTTTGGGAAGAATTGCAACTGCGAATCTAGTAGGAATCAATTCCAATAGATTTCCATTAGTTACGGCCAAACTATCAAGTTTACGAAAAAAACCAATGAGACGTCAATTACAGAAAATTTCAGTCTCTACAAAATTGATCTTTTGCATTTTTTCATCATCTCCCTTCGTTTCCGTACAATTTCCCATAACAATCTTCATACCCTCACATTAGATTTCACTTAAATCAATTCATGGCAGTTTTATTTTATCGCATAATGAAAAAAATTAAATAAAATTGTTAGCAACAATTTACTGTCTTTAGAATCTTTACCTGATGTCAATTATCCCAATCCCATCATCAACGATAGTTCCATTCTGGCATTGATAATACGGAACGCATTCGCCATCTTCATCATTGCTTTCACGTTCATTGCTGCTTCCTAAATATGTTTCTCCATTTTTATTCTGTCCATTATTATCCTTCTTTCCACCAAAAACTTGTCCTATCAGGTCAGACAATGATCCTGAATTAGAATTAACAGCCGGTGACTGCGTTGCTATTTCTTTTTGATTTGGATTAGGACCAAACACGTCGCCGATCAATTTATCCAAATTTTTTTCTTGAGGTGCACAAACACACGAATTTATTATTAAAAATAATAAACTCCATGTGATTGATAGTAACGAACGCATTTTTCTTGATTCCCACCTGGAACCAATGCAACAATTAAAATTCATGTAAATACCAAATTTAAATAAAAATTTTCTTGGTTATTCACTTCAAATTATCATTCGAGTCACGAAAATTATTCTGTTCGTATTTTTGTATTGCTAATGGATTTTTAAAGTGGATGAGTTAGTTCGATTAGCATAACTCGTCTCGTGAATTCATTTTGAAGGACACAAATCCACCACGTTCATAAATAAATTTGTCATTTCAATCTTTACTCACATTTCGTGTGATTCTTCGACTTGTTTCGACATCACGACCCAGTAAAATAAATCGAACAGAGTTTGTACAGATAAATTGTTGGAAATATTTTTTAGAAGTGAAAACAAATGAGAAAATTGACGATAACTAAAACGATTTGATTATACAAAACAACAATTTCGTGTTAACACTCGATTCGTTTACATGTCCATTCGTCACGTAATTTCGTCATGGTGATGAATATCAAATGATGAAAACATCAAGAACGCAAAAAAAGTGATAAGTTTGATAAATAAATTGAAAATTAATAAATTTCAATATCGAAATTGTCGTCTGGTGAAATATCTGACAAGAACCGTGAAATATTCTTCAACAATTTGACTTGCATTTGAATAAAAATACGGAAAACAAATAAAAAAAAAAAAAAAATCTCTTCCTCGAACAATAGAGGAAACTACGAAAGTAAAATCCGAAAACAAACAACGCTGGTACTTACAAATAATTTACTGAAACGTTGTCTCAACTGGTTGTTGCAATGACTCGTTCAGCTCGTGATCTCGACCCTGACTGCCAGCACACTCTCCTTTGCCTCCCGGTTATGTATTAATGTTAGGTGCGTATCATCTTGACCACATTATATTCCTGCTCAACATCATCAACAGTTTCCCCACCATCAAAATCACACCAATACATCACAAATAATACAATTTCGCAATTATTTTTCTCACACACGCACACAAACATTCGCTATAATTTTATTCATGACATGGACAACACATAAACGATTTATCCATCTTGTTTTCATTTCGTATTCATGTGGGAATCCAATTCATTGGCCTTTTTACACGCAGAAACGTGTTGAAACATGTTCAGTCATGTTCAATTAACGACATTGAGGGTTTATCCCAATGAATAAGTTGTTACATATACAGTTGGCCTAATTTAATTCTGTTTCTGAAAAAATCTGATAAATTGTGGGGAATTCCACGCGCAAAAACTGGTTTTTTACTCTTTTCATCTATTCAATAATTTATGGTTATGTTTCGCTGAACGTAACCTTGAAAGTTTCAATACTTCTGTCTAATGGGACATTCAATTTTAATGTTTATTCAAATTAAAGAGGAATATCGAGGTAATTATTTACTGATTATTTATGACATTCAAGTGGACCGTTATGAATGAGAAGAATTAATTATTATTTACGTTGAATATTTAAAGTCAAAGCTACAAAAGTGTTTGCCATGTCTACTTAAAAAATGGCGTAATTATTATGAAATCTATCGAATACGAAGCGGAAAGATATGAAAAGTGTTGTGATGTCACCTCGTAGTTGACCTTTGATATCATCTTTAAACATTTATCACAAGTTACGTCGTAAATTGAATAAATTTTATGTAAATAGGGCAGTTGAGTTTTCATTATCGCAGTAATTCTTTCTACTTTTTTTCATTCCTCATTAATTCTCTTTAGTCTAATTGTGAAATTAAAAATATCTAGACCAGTCTTTTGTGAAGTTTGCGTATGATAAAATGACTCAAGTTTGTTGTTTTTAAATATGAAAATAAAATAGAATCGAGAGGAATCAGCGAATTTTCTCTCTCAATATTAATCATTGACATCATGAAACGCCGTAATTGGCAAGTTGTTGATCAATCCATTGACGATGCTGTGCTACATCGGCATAAACAGCTGGTACATTACTTGCACCACAGCCAATTCCCCATGAAACAATTCCCACCTGAGAAATTATCATAGAAAAACTCGATTAGAATTGTTCAACCTTGACAGTCACGAAGATTAATTCGATCCGTCAACTCTGATTGATGATTCGACGCTTCTCTTTCGTATTTTGATACCAAATGTTCAGAGTTGATTAATGGAGTTTAAAGTTACGAATTATTCAACTTCCCGGATTTATTTCTACCAGAAATCGATTCAGATCTTCAAATTCTTCATACCTGAACGAATTGTCCTGTTGCAGTAGGACAAACAAGAGGTCCACCACCATCACCAGTGCACGTGTCCTTCTCAGCTTCACCACCAGCGCACAGGAAACTTCGATGCAGTTGAAAATATTCACCTAACCTCGTTGATCGTAATCTTTTCTGACATTCTGCTATTTCAACCAATGGCAAATCTATTTTCTTCAACGTTGTTTGGTACTGTCCCTCTACAACCGTAATCAACTCATTAAATTCATCACCGTCAAGAGTTTTTCAATCACACATAACCTCAAACTTCTTTCAAATTCTTCAATTTTGTTGGTTATGTTCGATTCTTTCGATTGAAACGAAACGTTTTGCTATTACCGAAGCCACTGCGACCCCATCCTGTAGCTACACATCTCAATCCAGGTGGAAATATCATTGACTGCGGTGGTAAACATATCGGCTGGACATTCACAGCCAGTTGAACAGGTTTGGACAGAATCAGCACAGCCACGTCATGATACAAAGCGTCTTTATAATAATTCGGATGGGTTACAATTGATTGGACCTCAGACTCTTGATAAGGCGACGATTCCGTATTATCTGCAGTGTTCCATTCACCAAATCGCGCAATCAAAAGTCCTCGTTCACGACTAAATAGAAAAGAAGATTCCTATCATTATTTTTTCAGAGAGATGACTAAATAATTTTGGTTGTCTATCGAATTTAAACTCACTCTAGAACACAATGAGCAGCTGTGAGTACTGCGCGGTTGTTTATCATGGAGCCACCACACAGAAATAGACCTGGTCCACCATCTCTTCTGACAATAATCGCTACCATCCATGGAAATTCAGCAAAATACGTTTCACCAAGAGCCGTAGGACAGTTTCCTGCAGTTGTGATCAATCGATTAGTCAACAAACGAACCAAAATCATTCCCCACTTGTCCTAACCTCCCAATTTCTATCAGAACTCTTGAAGAAATGAACGCTCCAACTGTTTTTCTCACTGAAGTAAAACAATTCAACTCACCAGGAAGACATTGTGGTCCCGGAACACCACAGATGTTCTGCATTATACCAGACGGTACACTCACAACGCCATTTTGGATGACAACTAAATTACTGCCAGGTAAGATAGCTTGCATGGTTTCTTGAATACTCTGTGAACGACAACAAACTTCATCCGCTGCGACACAATAACGAAATCTTGAGTCAATAATTCCAGCGGGATCAACAACGACGATGTTTGCAACTGTGCACATGAAACTCTTGACACAAATGCAAGCCGTTGGTGTTCCAAGATTTTTAACGACGACGTTTGTGATTTGATTCCCAGTGAAATTAGCACGGGGATTAGCACCACCAGGAGAAGTCACTGCAGTACCAGATGGAAATGCGATTGGTACGAATTGTTGCTGTTGGAGTCTACAGCAAGTTTCATCCTGGGAACAAGATGCGATTTGACCTTGACGATAACTGGGCCAACGTGGGTTGAGTATTCCTGCACCAGAGATGATGATAAAACCGTTGGGGTTGCATTGATAAATCTTGACACAAGCGCAAGTATTTTGTTGAGGTAATGGAGTTCCAAGTGGATTTGGTATTGATGGGAAGGTGATTGCGTTTGTTGGTATACGACAGCAAATTTGGTTTGATGATGAACAGGGATATTGAGTTTGTCGTGGATTTATTATTCCCTCGCCACCGATTATCAAAAATCCAGTCGAATCGCAGAGTGAACGATCAACGCAAATGCATGGATAAGGTGGAAATGTTGGCGATTGTGTTATTGGTGCTGATGACGATGCTTGAGTTGGTGATGAAGTTGGTGCTGGAGTTGGAGGACTTGTTGGTGGTGAAGTAGGTGGACTTGTTGGTGGTGAAGTAGGTGGACTTGTTGGTGGTGAAGTTGGAGGACTCGTTGGTGGAGAAGTAGGTGGACTTGTTGGTGGTGAAGTAGGTGGACTTGTTGGTGGTGAAGTTGGAGGACTCGTTGGTGGCAAAGTTGGAGGTGGTGTTGGAGGAGAAGTTGCAAACACTGGCGGTCCAGTTGGTATCAACGTTGGTGTAACAATTGACGCCATCGATGGTGGAGGAGGTCGTGGCACGACATTCAATAATCTACAACAAACTTCCAAGTCTCCAGTACAACGTCGAATCCTAAACACAAAGAAACAAATTGCTGAACATCTCCAATCATTAAAAATCGTGAAATTACGTCAAAATTCCCTCGACAATTTCTCTAAATGACCAAACTTCGACTAGTCATCATCAGACATCTCATTCAATCACAGAAAAACAAGAAAAGGACTCGATAAAGATCAAGATAAATCGCCTTTAAGAACATTTTCGCTCTTCACAGGTTCCTCAAAAATATCACGAAGAAATCGGCGATTTTCTCAACACAGATCAAGAGAATTGATAAAAATGTCTCTCACCGTACGTCAATTATCCCAGTACCATCAGTTATGATCGTATTATTGGAATTGCACTGATAATAAGGAACACAAATGCAAGCACCTGATGGTGAAACTGTCGTAGGTATTTTATCAATAATCACAATTTTATGTTTATGCTTAAATAAATGAAAAAATTGCGATTCATCACTCTGAATAAATTTTATTCTATTCTCCCTCGGCCATGTCCATGATTTTCTCTCAACACTTGTCAATATACTTCCCTTGACAATTGTACCAACAACGAAAAATAAAACAATTGATGAGCTGTACATTTTATTGATGGAGAAAGCGAGAGATGTGAATTCAAAACATCACCAATTAATTGATAAACAAATTTTTTCACGTCTCGTCAATGATTATGTCGATGTGTGAATGAAGGGGTTTCACAGCAACGTTCTGCCTTTTATATACTTTGCAATTATGTGCGAGTATATCTATATATACACGATGTAACAAGTTGTGACACGATTATAACCGTCACGACTCGACGATTCAACAGATATAGAACATAATTGGCGTGTGCGTTGTTCGTTGTTTGTTGTATTGTTGATGACACGAGTGTGACAAGGGGATTCAACAATAAAAAAAAACTCGTGTTTATCTATATATAGTTATTGGAAGAGTAATAATAATAGAAATAGAAATTATCTAACGACGATTATTATGACACCGTTTTGATATCTTTTGTGCGGTTTGAAACATCGGGAAGCAGGATGAAACGATTTTGTCGTTCAGTTTATTTTTCTTTGTCATATCATTTGAATCATCTGAAATGTATTGGGATTGAATCGGTGAATATTAGAATTAATTCTTGGATTTTTCAACAGGTTATGTTGGAAATTCGGGAATGAAAATTGAGGTTAGGCTCGTGTAATTTGATAAAAATTTTCCTCACAGACTCAAATGTTTCTTCAACGGGTTATTGTGAGGTTAAAGAAAGGATTGAACGTTATTTCTGCATGTCAATCCACCCCCTAAATGACAAAACTTCGAGAAATTCTTATAAATATACCCCGAAATTTGACAAAATCGATCTACAAAATGTCCAACGAAGAATTCCCGCGACAAATTCTTCTGAACAAAATAAAATTTTTCTCTTTCTCACAATTGTCATTTGTGACTTTGTTCAACCATCGCGTGTGTCCGATCCACAAATAGATAAATAAAATATTAAAAGCCATTTATATATTCACAATCGATTTATACCGTTTCACTCGCGTGACTTTACTTTCCTCACTTTATTGTTATTCAAATGATTATCTCAAACGTTGACACACTGACTCACAACGGAGATTGAATTAATAAACGGTAGGGAATTCCCCAATCTGAATGAAATAAAATAAAAATATTTCATATGATGCAACGCATGAAATACCTTCGTCGTTCGATGTTGTGCAACATTCCCTTTCGCTTCTTCTCTCACTTTCGCTCTTTCAACAACTCATTCATTTTTATTCCGTCGATATTTTTCCGGTCCGCACTTTATTAAGTAGGTCATCAACACTCTTCATGTTCATTCTATCACAATCCGTCAATTCAAGGTTACTTCTAGAATAGAAATAAAAAAATCAGTAAAACAACCGAAATTCGCAAGTCATTACAATACCCAACATATCAAATTTAATAATCAAAAATTCTTGGACGTTGTTCAATCCATTGGATTGCTCACCGCATTTTCATGTTGAAATACAACAGTTGATAATAAAAACCAGGCGAAATGACAAGACAAAGTCAAACTTTAATTTCTGAAAGTCACTGGAAAAATTTCCTCCAATGCATTCGGTTGTTTATTTCATCAGCATCAACATGAAATGCCAATGTTGATCAGTCCACCAGTTTGTTTCAAATGAATTCCAACACGGTAAAACGAGTTGAGACTACTGATGAGCATGAAAGAAAATTATCTTAATTGTTAATTAAACATCGAAAGATTAAGCAAGTGGATGTAAACAATCAATCAAACATTATGCTCGTTAAATTTATTTTATATAAAAATATAAAACGGGCAAATTTCACAAAAATAATTCAAATCATTTTCGTTACATCGTTTCCTTAAACAAAATTATCAAATAATTATTACCAATTATTTTATTTAACTTATGATAATCTTCCTAATGAGTAAGTGGTAATGGTGGGGGCGTTTATAATTGAGTTATAATTGCAATCATTCATCAAAATCGTTCATTTGTAAAGTAGAAATTGAATGAAAAAAAGAATTAACAATCGTTCGATGCATGAAATGTCCCCGACCAAAACGGGGAAAAAAAGTAAAAGCTGAATTATCATTTGCAGGAGAATCCGTTTCCTTTACATTTATTCCGTTATTTCATACTGTTGTTGTTGTTGTTTTGTTGCATGTAAATGATCTAAAATTTGATTAAATTAGAACGAAGAATTATTTGGTGTAAATGTAAGTGAGAGAAACGAATTTAAAATAATTAAATGTGCAATTTATATAGACTTTGTTACAAAGCAGATTTTTTTTTTTGAAGTTATTTTATTTAATTTGAATTGAGATTGAAAATGGATATTTTCATTTTTTCTTTGCAATTGTGTCAGTGACTTTTCACTTGTGTTGTGCAGTTGTATTAACAAAATAACGGCCCCATTGTTGCTTATTCTAATGATCAATAATTAATATTTAACTAATTTAATAGTCTTTTAGCTTAAAATTATTATTTAACACTAAACTTATTCATAATTGTTATTTAAATCGAATATTCAAGTCATATTCAACGATTTTTGTACTCTTTTACTGATTATATCAATTTGAATTTTTCTTAATCAAAGAAAATCTTCAAACATTTTGAAATTGGAATGAATTTGAGCATAAAGAGACGATTGGGTGCTTCCATTAATTGAAATTGTTGATGTTGAATCAGAAACGCAAGCCGATGACGTTCAAGATCCAAAAAAAAGTGAAGAATAATCGTAAAATTCAAATTTTTCATTCGAAAACATTCAGAATTCATGTCATTTCCTTACTCTTTTATTCAAATATTCCAATTTCTCATCTTCTGATAACTTCACAACGCTGCTTGTCAACAAAAAAAAAAAAAAAAAAAAAAAAAATGAGAAAGGAAACCGAAATCAAATCGATAAATTTTCCCAACCATCTCTTTGAATTAAACAAGAACTCATACCAACTATGCATTCACATTTGACGCTAGAGTTCTCCTATGGATAATCCCATCAACATCAATGTCAAATCCATAAGAAAAATAATAAAAAAGTTATACATAACCTATAAATTATTCTTCCAAAGTCAAACATCGCAAGGGATGAAAAATCAAAAGGATTTCCAGCATTATCTTTCGCATATTTCAAAAAGGAAAAACTTTGTTTTCTCCATTTCAACAACTTATCCACTCGGAAAACGTTCGTAAATAAACATTTGTTCTAACCTCACTTTCAAACTCTCAATTATCATTGTCAAAATGAGAATAATAATCGCAATATATTATTTTGTGTAATCATCAAACATGATGATATTCAGCTCGACCAGTAGTAAAAAAAGAAAACTACATCGAAAAGCAGCGTAAACATCGTGATTTGCATATCACCCTCATCCCTTATTATCCATTGATCGCTCTATCAATGATAATAATCAACAATCCACACTCTTCATTATCTTAATATAAAATCTAACCTATAAATTTCATAATCAAAGGGTTTCCGTTATTCGTGACAGGTTTGAACCTGTTTCCAATATTCATAAACGTATAAATACAAATACAGAACATCAGTATTTATTCGAACATTCATCTGTTCAATAACTTCTGTGTTGACATGATTATTGTCGCATGAATCATCCTTGAGAGTGGAGAAAAAAATGAGATATGGAAAGGGAAAATTGAATGAAATGTAAATATTTTTGTATTTACTTTGATCGGTGTCTACCGCTGGAATTTCGCAACACTTTCAACGTGTTGATGACTGGAATCGCCTCAGGATTCTTATTGGAAGGACAATATTTGATAGTGTGAGCATCATCACCAGTTGCACCACAAATTGGACAGATGTAAGCTCTGTAAAATTATAAACAAACAATTGAAATGACCATCAGAGATACACCGACGAATTCTTTGTCAGTAAAATCATGAAATGGATAAAATTACCTCAACACTGGACATTCAATACGACCAGAAGCGCCCTTGAGCACATGTCGTTTATAATAATTAACATCCTCGCCATTATTTTTACAAAATACACATTCGGTTGGTAATGGTTTGCGATTTTTTTTGCGTCTGACTGGATTAACGGGCAAGATACCGTTCTCCAGCTCTGGACAATATTCATAATCCTTTCCATTACGTCGAAATTCTTCCATCACATCCTCTGCTAAACAAAAAAATAGTGAAATAAATATTTGTCGTAGATAAAACATTTACACAATTTATTCATCAACAAACATTTTTGATGAAGAATAGATTTGCAACATTTACCGCAGTGGCGACATCTTTAATTTTATTCTTTCAATGATTTGGTAATTAATGTGAATATTGTTCAGCAAATTTCATTTATTGCTACATTTTATTGAACACATGAAGAGTTTTCTTGTGTTCCCTCTGTTGTTGGTGAAAGCAAACAGATTACAGAGTGTAAACAGGTCTGATCCTGTCTCATTGTTTGTCTAGTATAAACACATGTTGGTATACACAAAAGAAAGAAAGAAAGGAAACAAACAGCACAAAGAAGCAATGCAGAAAAAAAACAAAGGTCTTTTTCATAACGTCGTATATCATATCGACATATTTCAACTAAAATCCTTCCCACTTAACAAATGTCCAAGTAATAAAACCATCGAAGAAACACGACACTTGGTCAAATGTTCGTCATGTGTTTTTATTTTCTTCACCATTCGTTTTTTTTTTCTTTTAAGCAAAAACTTTCTTTCTTCCTTTCCATTTCGAATGCAACACATGTACACAGAGGTAAAATAATTTTGTAAATTTCAAGAGGGGAAAAAAAAGTTCGAACTGAAATCCGAGATAAAGATCACGATTTGGTGATGTATCTCACGGTTCGTTGAGTTTATTTGTAAACAAATGAAATCCAGAGAAGAATTCTTTGTTTCTAAGAATATTTGGCTGATTTTTTTCTTCATTTCTCTCATAACTTGAGATGATGAATCCATCAGATTTTGCGACAAACACGACAAATCTTCGTCATCAAACATGTAAAATTTCTGATTCGGATCATTTCTAGCTGGTGATTGAAATAATTCAACATGTTTGACGGTGATTATTGATGGACAAATAATCAAAGCTACAGGATGACTCATTTTTTACGAGATGACGACGATGCACCGGATATTATTTTACGAAAGGAATGCGTGACGTTTATGATAAAATTCTTGGCTCTCTCTCTTCTCTCATTTCTCTTTGCTCGCTATCAAATATATCAACTGATACATCGCATATACAATCAGAACATGACGATATTTCAAAAGTAAATACCAAAACTGATCGATAATGAATCGAAAAAAATTGAAACAAAAGAATAACACGAAATGAATTTATCGAATATCACGATAAGATCGAAATTTATCACGAATGAAATCAAATCAATAGGAAATTAATGATCAAATTCAAGACGATAAAATCACTGGAATTGTTCTGAATTTATTGGAAAATTCGCGATGTCTTGAGCAAAAACAAATGAAAGAAGAGAAGACGAGAAGTATAACTCGCTTAATGGATGAATAAAACTTACCATTGGGTTTGGGACAAGTTGGAATTCGTGCAAAGTTGATGAACAGCCGCTTAATTTCATCTCCCATGCTTGGATTATTTGGATAAAGTTCGTTCGACACTGTTGGCATCAGCGATTGCCATCGCCATTGCAATTGTGGTGCTATCACTCGCGTCATGATTTTAAAATTGAATCGTTATCGATGAAAATTTTGCCGGAAAGCTTCAGAAATCGAATTCTGATAATAAATCTGATGATTAATTAATCAATACACGATCGGATTTCCGTTGTTTACGTGAACACAAAAAATTTCACGGTATCGGCGAACCGAAAATGTTCGTCCTTGAAAATTAATTGTGATAAATAAATCTCCGCACTCGTTATTTTAAACTAAACAAATGTTGCCTGTATTGACGATTGTTCAATTGCTAACAATTCACCGGTGTGTACTGTACAATTGGTTTTACCGAATACAAAAATTTGTTCAAATACGTCATAACATGTCAGTTGTGAATGCGAAAATGCCGGTTGATAGCGGATTGAACGCAATTAAATGCTGATGATTGGTGTGCGCTTACCCTCATTCAAACAACCCGATTGGCTGTGATAGCTGAGGGGGAATGAAAGAGGCGGGATCACAGGGAAGAAGAACGCAAATGATTGGTCAACGATTGAAGCGCATCGAGGGTGCGCAGTGATGAATGATGGCTACGCAGTGGGAGAACAAAAAATTTTAAATTTCTCAGCGCAAGCGCACAGCTCATATTTTAATTGACTACTCGAGTTTCGTTTTCGGGAATTTCTGCCTGTTTCCGGTTACATCGGGCTCCCTCTATAATTCCATTTCTACATTTTGTGAACTACTTTCGTCTTATTTGTCTAAAAAATTTATTTGCGTTATAAATGGACCAATTGTTCCGTTAATTAATCAAATAACCAATCAACTTATTCATGTAATGATGGATCAACAATGTAACAACAACATCATGTACGATAAATAATAAATGAACAAACTGGAATTGTATATGAGCAAATGAAAAATTGAATAAATCAATTCTGATTATTTATGACTTTTTATTACTATTAATTAATTAATCAATATTCTAATGTCTATTTTGTTTTTCTCCATTAATTCATCATGTCTCCATTGTTTATGGTGTGAATATCTGTAGGCACTGAACAAATAATGTTTTATGATATCTGTTTACAAACATTTACATGTAGTTGACTATTCTAAAATCTAAAAATCTATTTTATTATCATTGTTTAGTGTATTCATGACGATTAATTAATGTTTTCGTGACAATTGTTATTAAATCACTGAAAAAATTCGACTCATCTCTGTATTTATTCATATAAAGTCTGTGTGTTGTTGTTGTTGTTGTTGTTGTTGTTGTTGTTGTTGTTGTTGTTGTTACTGCTGTTGTAAATTCACAATATTTTTTTTCATTCGTATACTAGTTCAGTTGAACGATTAATCAATCAATTAATGATTCAATATCTCCATCCTTCTCACCTTCTATTTAATTATTATAAATATATATTTATGCATACATTTGATATTCATTTTAACCTCTAATTGGACAAATTCACTTCATCAAGCTTTCGAATGACTAATAAATCACAAATAATAAAACAATTCTCCATGATATCATCAAATTGTCCGCAAATGAAGTAGAATAACCTCAAATAACCTCAAAATATCTTCAAGTCTTTCACATCATTCAATTATTCTCAATTATTTTTTCCTCAATCATCCACTCTCACTCATTCCTTTCTTATTTTCCATCTCAATTCCCCTCGCCATCCCAATCAAATAAAATCGCACAACAATACCCCACAATAATTATCAACATGCACAAGAACTGGAATGAAATGACGCGAATATTTATCCATCAATCTAAATATATATTTGCACTTCTCTTCTACATGTAAAAAAAAAAAAAATATGAAGAAAAAGTAATAAAAAATTTAAACAAAAAAAAATTTGCACAAGTTGACTCATCAATGGTATTTTCCATTTTTTTTTTTTTTTCACTTTCATTACGAAATAAATGACAATACAAATTTGTTTTCTCATTTTGTACAAATAAAATATTATAAACATATCGATATACATATGTGT
>JABMBR010004694.1:0-21956 GCA_018881525.1 Meteorus sp. PSUC_FEM 10030008
ATATATATATGTATATTTTTGAGAGGAAATTGAATTCTTCTTCAACATTTTGCTGAGTTTGCCCACGTTTCACCCACTCCATTTCATAATTCCATTATAATAAAATATATCACGTGTATATGAAGTAAGATGAAATGAGATGGCAAGACAATAAATACAATGTGTGTTTTGCTCACTGCAAAAATATTTGAGAATGATAATACAGATATGTATATGAAGGTTCACACATCTTTTTGCTCACCCGCCAACACCGACAAGACCGAACACGAATGGTTGTGACGTGTCACTATATTACAATTTTTTTTATTTTCTATTTAATTTTTTTCTCTCTCCGTCCTCAGCTCTTACTCTTGCTCACCACACTTTGCAACGCTTTGCAAATATTCAAATGGCTGTGTGCTAATGGATCCACTACCTCAACCTCCTTCATCTCCGTTGCGACCCTCCGCGTCACACACTACTGTCGCGACTGTATGCAATGCGCTGGCACAGTCTTGCATCAAAGCTTTCATAAATTCAGATATATGTGTATTGAGTATACTACAGTGAGGGTGGTTTAGAGATTGTGGGGCGTGTGAATGTAAAAGGCATAGAACGGTATATACATTCATCATGGTTTGGTGCCATGCAGACAAAATAGCAGACTGGTAAATGCACGGAATTACAGGCGGATAAAAATACTTTTTTACAATCGTGCAAAAAGTTCCAGAATTATTTTTATCCATTATGCATTGTACAATTTTTTTTTCATTCTACTTTATTCAATTTATTTATGGGCAATTTCACTCTCTATTTTCTCTTCAATTTAGCCATAAATTCTTCCTTTCTTTCTTATTTTTTTTTATGCCAGAGTATTAAGTGTGACTCGTACACAAACATGCAGATATCTTTCCAACCGAGTATCGTTGCCATTTTTCCTTTTTTTTTTTTCCATTTTTCCTCTTTTTTTTCTGCGATTTTCGTGCCTTCTTTTCTCCCTTCTCTACATTGATTTTTGGTAATATTTCTTGTCTGAAAATACCTGCGACGCACTGATAAAAATTTTTCACTCCATTTCTTCATTCGGGAATATATATATAGTTCTATCATCGTTGAACAATCGCCCACATCTATTCATATGGGTATACACATATACAAAAAGGAAGTAGGAAAAAAAAAGTTTTCATATTATGAACTATTTTACAATGTTTCAAATCATACATCTCTCGTCCTTCCCCCCATTCACAATTCATGTAAAAACATTTCTGATTCATTATTCTAGGCGAACTATTTGTTGCCATATCCAATAATTATTGAACTGTCAGTTATTTCATCCTCGAAATTTTCTTGTTCGCTTGAATAGGTGAAAAAAAATTAATTCCCACATCAAACAATCATATTTTCATCCATTATTTTATTATCTAATTGTTCCAATTAATTTGCAATTAATTTGTGGAGAAAAAATATTGAACAATGATAATAATCAGAAAGAAAAAGAAACAAATTTCCCTCCTACATTTGTATGTATGTGACTGGTATTTGCTTGTTTATGTCACCGAAAAACTCGTAAATTCGTAATTCATAGTACCTGTAGCCGTAATAGTACTGAATATAATTCAGTGTAACCCACCATCACCACTAGCAATACCACCCCCTTAAAACATGTGCCATTCTCAAATCGACAGCTTGATTATATATATACAACAATCAATATAAACTGACTAGTAGAACATATAAACACAGCAATTCCAATATATATCGAGTGTGTTACAGTGGTGTCAGTAAAGCTATGCACCGTCGGTTTATTATCAGTTGCAACGCAAGCCCCACTCTCCGCACGATTTAACGTCAGTAGAAGAGAGAATACATTCGCTATCTGCACACAAACAATCTCCATATATATACAAACACGCTGACAAACGTGATGGACTAACTCCACCGTAGTCATCAAGTCAATACAATCTTGAAATTTCAATTCAAAACAACATGAAATTGATAATCAATATTTCAATTGAATTTATCATGGAAATTAGAGCATTTATTAATGTTGGAATTATAATAAAATTGATGAATACATAAACAACAGAATATTGACATTAAATATCAATAAACAAGAAGGAATTTGATATGTAGGGATTAAAGTGAAAATGTCTATGTGAATTATTATATCGACAAATTGAATTCATTTTCAAGAGCTAAAATGACCATTTATATGAAATTGTTTGACAACTTGACATAAATATTTATATTAAAAATATAGATATCGACAGCGTCGGATATCCTTTTGTTTCCAAATTCCCATCGAGTTTGTGTGTGTGTGTGTGTTTGCTATATATTTACTGGAGGTTATACAACGCAACGATTCCATACCATTTTCAAATAGTTCACCGACACGCACAGACACGTTTAAAATTGTATACGGGATTCCCACAATGGACCGGACTCGGAATAACACTGCACATTTCGCTCAACCCCTCTGAACTATCATCACCGTTTCATTTCACTCGTGTTCCCTTTTCTCACTTTCTCTATTTTCCTCTCGCTCCGACATGCTGGCCATGTTATATTCCGGAAGTTTGATACTGAGGGATCAATATTTACAGAAAATTCGGTCACATACCATCCGGACTCCAGTGTAATCACCCTTTATATATACAGGCTTTTGTATACATGTATCGCAATATCCCATGTGAATCCGAGCATTTACATCTATTACCTGGTAGAGGAAATTCCTGACAATTATCAGCATGTTTATCCGATCATCACAGAGATATGAATGAAAAAAAAGTTTGCATAATGTTACAAAGGCATTTGACAATTTTTTGCAAAATATACACGCTCGTCATTGTCCCCGAGTGTTTCATCACATTTTACAACCGTTTATCTATTTTTCGACAACATGAATGCCCAGAGAATTGAAGAAAGGGTGAAATGTGACATCCACATTAAAAAGTATTCACTATCGAAAATATTCAAAGATAGCCAATTGCAATGGAAATAGAAATTATATCCGAGGATTTCTCATGTTCTTATACAAATTTTGGGATATTACGAGACTGATGTGCGGCTACAGAATGAATATTCCGAGGTTAATGTATCAAGAGTAAGTAGGTGAAGTTATGTGGGTAGGAAAAGCATCAAACTTTGTTTCGTCACACGGGCTCTATATGTGGGAGTCGTTCGCCACACTGCGGGAGTAACTTACTGTTGTGTTTACTCAACGCACGAGAGATAGTGAATATTCACGCGTGTGTGTCTGTGTTTGTGTGTATATGTCAGCGATATACACTTGAGGACAATGAGAAGTGGTACTCATTGTCTATATACAGGTATATAAAATGTATACGGCGCCTGTGAACCTCCAAAGCCAAGTCTCACTGTTTTGCCAACATTATCTACCCTGCGTAGAGTCCACACCGTTTCTCTATCTCTCTCTCTCCCCTTATTCAGTCCACGCTACTCAACGACCTGCCCGCTCATCCACCCGCTCTTTCTCTTAGTTTTGTGGTATTATAGATGGCACTTTATCCTTGGTGGTTGCCATTAATTTCTCCGCGTGTGCCGCTTTCGTTGAAAATTTTCGGATGTCCCCTCGTGCACTTTAACAGGCATGGACTTGCACACAACACATTTATCCATGCAACGACGAAAATACCGAGCGCGAGCACACACCCAGACTAACGATGAGTGCATGTGGTAGAGTATGACAATGGACTAGAATGTGTGAATGGGCAATTTGGTGAATATAGGGTACGTCATTTTTTTTTCTCCACCTCTTTTCTAGTGAACGCTTTGTTCCTCTTATCGTTTTTGACGTCATATGCAATTGAAGAAGGTGAAATGTATTCGCGCGTGTGGACAAAATATCATTGGGTTTAGGTAGCGACACATAAAAAGTAAATTTTAGAGCTACACTGTGGAAGAAATATGTTCATTATGATATGCTATGATTGATTGGAAGGAAATTATTGGTGGTAGAAGGAGGAAGTTGCATGCCACCAATAGTATAACATCCATCGAGCTCAGATGTCATACTTTATTGAATTTCTTTATTTTCATTTTCGCTTCATCTCATGAACGAATTATGCAACCATTCACTCTTGGCAGCTTTATTCATTCGTATACACTGCCAACTGACCAACACTGAAGATATAAAAGTAGTAAAAGAGGTACGAAAGAAATGGAGAATGAAGAAGCTAAAAAAAGCGAGTGAGATGAGGGAAAAAGCTCGGGACATAAACGAGATAGAGTGACATAAATGAATAACGAGGTGTGGCTATGCATGAATAAATTCCAAACGTGCCATATAGATTTCGTAACCAACAACGACATCAACAGCGCAATGACAACATGTAAACGTGGTGTGTATAGAAAGATGATGTAGACGCGACATACAGCAGTGGAAAGAGGTGAAAGGCTACATAAAAGTGTTCGTTATTGTGCGCTTTCAGTCTTCAATCGCAAAACCGTTGACGAGCTCCTGCAAGCATCTGTCACATGTATATATATATATATATATCATCGTTGGTATCCACCTATATGATAAGGGAGACAAGAAAGGATGAAAATAGCCAGAAAAAAAATCGTTGCAGTTATTACTTCTCCACGTATTTCACGGCGTGTAACTAGAATTGTAATGTGCAGCTGTAGAATTCAAATGCACATTCCATACACCACTGTGAAATCTACCATATATATATGTCGGAGATAGAAAGTATTCAATGGACATTGAATATTTTTTCTTGGGTTTTTCCCGAGACTGGAAAAACCCAATAATAAAGTCTAGGGTGTAATTTAGTTATGAAATTCAAAATTCAGTTTATTACTTAGTCCCATAAGTTTATTAAGGTAGGATTAAACTTGGTGACATCTGCTCACCAAACGTAGCCGCGATCACCGGATAGACTATGGTCAATCAGATGAATACTGTCTTTGGAAAAATGAAAGGGGCATTTTCGCCAAAGTTAAAAAGGGGCAGAGTGGCAGACGGAGTTCAGTTGAAGAATAGACATCTTTGAAGGCAGAGTCCAGTTATCTGGGTGATCGCGGATTCGTAGTCTATCTTGCCGTCCATACTCTCCAATTATACCACTGTGTTTTCATACTTTATTGTGTAGTGTAATATTATAACATTGTACTTTGATTAATGTGAAAAGTAGTTTGTTCGGTTTGTGTTCAAAATTTCATAATATCATTGTTTATATTAACTTTGTCGCCAGACGGGCCATTGTAACAATAATTGATTCCCGTGAATCCATTATAATAAAATAATTGTGCAAGATCCACGAGTCTTTTCAAGAATGGCAAATATTGATTATAACCATACTGGCAATGACGTCATTAACCCTTCTCCGTCATATATATACAAGTATTCAAACCATGCAGATATTTACACGAGCCTATACCATCAACCACGAGAATGCTAAACCGTGAAGCTGCATCTCGCTTGTGCAAGAAAAAAAAAAGTGCCTCCAAAGTGAAACGTGACGTTTGCACTGGCTCTGTTAGATTTTCACTCATGTTTATCTCCATACCGATTCTTCCATACCCCAAACATTTTTCCAATCGATATTCGAACTAGCCCGAGAATTATTACATATCATATCGCAATTACAACCATTATAAAACACGATTGAGTGATTCCCATCAGGTAAAACCGGAAAATTCATTGAGAAGAAACCATAGAATAAATCTTCATTCGTCAAGTTCCCCAGACTCCACCCGAAATATTTCTAGACTTTCAACCCTCAACTCATTTGAATCATCAATTACTATATTGTCCAAAATGAAAGTTTGGAAAATTCATGGAAAAAAAGCACGCAATCAATTGTAAATGAAACTGCTTACTCATCACAAATTTTTTGGAATTTTCCATAGTTATGCACATTTATGTATATCAACGTATGTACATCGACACGAATTTTCATGTCGGCCAAGCGTATAATCGATGCTCTATGCGCGCGCGGAACCTTTTCACTCGCTTGTGCCACCCAATTCCACTTCTCGCCAGCCCAAACGAATGTATATTGGAGAATGGATATCACAATGCGCTGACACGATAACCAGGCGGGCAAGGTTTGCGTTTCGCTGGTGCTTCATATGGCTTTCAGATATATATATAGCATGTACATTCCGACCCACAGGCATATATGTGTAAATTCATCCTTTTCCATGACATGCCATACCTATAACCCTTTGACTGAGTGTTGAATATTCATGAATCCTTTTCCAACTCCTATTTATGGGACGTTGACCTGACAACCCTTCAACAATTTCCTCATGTCTTTGCCCCACGCATATGCACACTATTTCTCCATGTATGTTCAACTGTGTGAGGACGTAATAGTAAATACAGCCGAAATGTGTGAAGCAGTTTCGATTATCATGTTCACATAATCAACAATATAATCGTGGATTATATGCGGTGGTTGCGTTCAGTGTCACTGGAGCGTTGTATTGTTCTGTCTACGAGTGTGTTGGCAGTTATGATGAGGTCACTACTCACTGTATATTAATGTTTATATATTCACTTCCATTTCACTTCTACTCCTTGAGTTCAGTATATTTTACGTTTTGAACTGCAGTATGTTCAGATTTTAGTTGGAAAATTTTGGTACCCGAACTAATTCGAATTTCAAATTTGTGACAAACACTCAACGAGAATCAAACGTGTCAGCATAACATTTATATGGATAAAGTGTGAGAGTATGAGTACAAATTTGAACATTGAGAGATGAATAATTAAACGGGTAAATATACGATGTGGATGCTCAGAATGATGAGTAGGAAATAGGAAATTTCATGAGGATTCATATCGTAATTACAAAATTAATTTTTTCCAAACCATGATCTACAGAATAAAGACCATGACGATATTTAATTGTCTTTTTTTTTTCTCCTAATGGCGTTTTGCTCCTCGCTTCAATGCAATATTACATTTTGCCCTGTATATAATGGACCGTGCCAAGCGAATTTGTATACGCAGTACCGTTGAACCGGTAGCCGAAGTGAACGAAAAAAGTTAGCAGAGAAGAAAAAAAACGGATTGAAATAAGATGAAACATTTTTATTTTGTGTAATTTTTTTTCCAAACTTCGCTGTTGATGTTGCTGAAAGACCCGCCGGTGGATAAAAATATCTACGCCCGCAGGGCACGCGTCAGGTATTCCAACATATACACCACTCAACATATACATATATAGCTTGCAAAATTACATCATCGAATTGGAATGACTCCAGTTTATATATCGAAAATGGTGAACCGGTTATATTTATACACATCCTGTGATTTTTTTCCTGCCACTTGTTTTTCTCCTCTTCTATTTTATTTGTTCCCTTTTTTTTGTTCAGGTGAATACACTCCGAGTCAATTTACTGGATTGTCAATGGTCTCAGTTTAAATTGCATTTCCACATCGAATAATGAGTGATGTTCAATCAATTTTAGATCATAATGCACATTATGTGATTTTATTGCGGAAAAACAAATGAAAATGAGAAAAAGAAGTGACGATTATCATATTCATAGTCATTTCAATTATACTTCTCCATTTGATTGAATATAGTTAATACAAAATGCGATTGTTTATCGTATGAGATGAAAGACACGTGAGCAGGAGTGGGGCCTGGGAGATATACAAATACATATAACGGATATTATTGACGTGATTTTATGAACGTTAATGTTCTCTCGTTAATTATAAGGTTGGCCATGGTCTCCATTATCACAACTACACCGTCATAAATATGTAGCTGTATTTGTATGCAAGTGCACGAGAGAACCACTCGCAATATGTCTCTGTAAATTACATCTGCACAATTCCTCTTACGTCGTGAGAAATAGAAGTGCACTAGCGCGTGGGCAGGTTTGAACTTGTATGTGAACGTATTGAAGTGGCGCATCGTGTTTGCTTGCGACTACTTCTATAATGCGACCCGGTCAATTTTTATACCCACCGAGTATAGGATTCATTCGTTGTGTGTAGTGGAGTACTAGAAAAAGGAAAGAAGAGAGAAATGCGTGTAGATGTGAATGTGTGCAAAGATGTAAGCTCGTTCCGATGAAACAGTTACGGACCAGTGGAGCCTGGGAAATTTCACGGGAAATCTAGTAGCAAGCGAGAGCGCATAACCAAGACCTCATTTTTTATACTCACGGCCTCACCAACCACCAACATAATTCAATTATTATATGGCTGATGCGTCACTATTACTAATACTACTTCATGATTATATAGTTCAACTTTTCGGATAATAAATTAGCAGAAGTAAATTCCTGTTTTGTTTCATAGGTTAGTTGAATAGAAAGAAAAAAAGCCATGGTCAACGAGACACATAAAGAAGTCAAAGATCGTAATGATACCTGAATTTTTTTATGTGATTTCGGTTTGGTAATTGAGAAGATTAGTGCGAGAAAAGTTTCTTCGATTAAACATTTCGGAAGAATAGAAGCAAGAAAAATATGAAGTACTGAGCAATTATTGAAAGACATTTCATCAAACTGTTTTCTGTACACTAACTCAAAGTTCACAAAGTTAATTCAATGTAATAGATGATTTGGATCAGCGATATTAAGATAAATATAAGCGTAAAAATGGAAATTCACCTCTCCGTGTATCTGATCTTATTGAATATTCGCGCTCTACACAAACTCTTGCCATTAAATTATAGTTGCACATGATGGAACTTCCTGAGCAATGTAAACCCATCCACGATAGTTGAAAACGCTGATTAACCACTGAGCTTTATCTTTTGATAGCGCGACATACAGAAGAAAAAAAAATGAATGAAAGAAAAGAGGAAGTACCGTTTGATCCATTTGAGAGGGTTTTTAAAATTTCACCGCGACTTATCATTAATTTCTAACGCAATTTTGCTACTTCCCGTCCCCTCTTTCAACTCATTATTCTCGTCAGAATACATTGGACGTATATACATATCAATCACAAACTCAATGGTAAAATTTAGACGTGAATTCCGGTGAGATTCACAAATCTCCTTTGAACATGAAATCATTTTGTAATCTTTTGAATAAATTTATTTATAATTATTACTATTGGAGGGTTGAAACAAAATCCCCATTCTTTCTTTCCTCAAACGATAGACGATTGCATATCAATCATCGTTGAACGAACGCAAGAATGAAAAAACAGATTACATGTGTGGGCATGAGATAGATGATAGATAAAAAAGATGAATTTCATATGAAGTGAATGCGGTCCAGCTACTTTTTTTCCCACTTGTTCTCCAACCCTTCCATCCCATCCTTTACAAATATAAACATGTATGTGTATGTGTCCGGTATGTATGTGTAGTGTTCTATCTATGCGATAAAGACATCCCGTTGCCGTGCGAGTAGAACGATGTTGCAGCGGGCATTCTCTACAATGCTGACGAGGTCGACTGGGGAATCACATTTATCCGCGCGCGCGTAACGCCACCTGCGTGTGGCGGGGCTGAAGCTACGCTTTTTAATTGCTCCAGCGCTAGCGGCGAGGCACTCCGCCAAGCGTAACCGACAAACCGGCACATTCGAATGAATCCGATTAAACGATGATTGCGTGGGCCGCCTGCGGCCGTTTCTACCTCCGTCTTTCTCATACTCTTTCATTCCCTATTGCTCTCTCATTCACTCGCAATGTCATATATAATTGTCACACACATACTATATAATTGGTATATCTTATGAGAATGCAAATGGATAAATGTAGGGTAGAAATAATTAATTTTTTATTATGATAATTGAAGAGAAAAAAAAATGTCAATTTCCCGCTTTTCTTTCTTTTGTATTGACCAACTATTTACACTCAGTTTATTTTATTTTCCCATCGAATTCACCATCATTCGTGTTGGATTTGAAAAATTTGCTGCATTTCACTTTCATTCTCTTTTCACACATGAGCGAGTTTTTATTTATTTATTTATTTCTTCTTCTTTCATACGGTCTATGAAATGCCACCCTAATATATTATGAGCACAGCATATTTTGAGAGCCTCCTCTGTAAAGCGAGCCATACTCGTCGTTTGTCAAGTTATATCTGTATGCACGTATACACAATAGGGAGGCGTGTTCGAATGTATTATGTGTGGAGTTTCGATAGTGAATTGACGCTGAGGGTTGTCAGAGTGTACATAATTTTTGTTTGTTCGGATTCATCTTGCGTTGTAGAAGTACCAATCGAAAATTTACTGCGAGGGAAAGGGCTTTTATTTTTGTTTATATCGATATTGAATCTGATAGATCAATAAAGATGCAATTCAAGTTTCTATTGAGGACAAAAAAAAGGAAAAAACAAGGTTTCATTGTCTGAAAAACACGAATTGATTTTCTGCTTGATACTCTATTCATCGTATTTGAATAAACACACGTGAACTCGAACTCATCAATGAGAAAAAATGAAAAAAAAAAATTGAAGAAACAACAGTGCACTGTGCGGTCACGAAAGAGACTGACAGAGTCATGTTATAACAGTATTCAACGGAACTCCTCCAAATTTTATTAATCGAAAAAATAGAACAGAAAGAAGAAAATGGCAATATTTGGCGAATAGATGGGATGCCCACTATTTTTCATCACAGTAGTGAATCGAATATTCAAGTAGAACGTTCGATAAGATATATATGAAAGCACCACATGTGACTCGTTGAATCTCAATGGGACAAAGCAATTTGTCATACTTCTTGTCTCCACCTCAACTAAGGATACTCAAAATTTTTTCCTTTTTTGCGCCCAATTTTCGAAGGTCATGTAACTCGAGTTAGAATCATAACAGACTGAGAACGGCTCGTTGAAACCCGTTCGCCCCTGCACAGACTGCTTTGAAAACACCCAGGTATTTTATAACGGTCTATGAATGAATGCGAATCAATAATTTTAAAACTAGATGGAGTCTTCACCCAATACAACTAATGATACAAAAGATAAAGATTAACATATAAAAAAATTGACATGAAAATAAAATGGAAGAAAATGGGGTCAATATGAAGGAATGTTCATCTGCAAGTTCACCAAAACTGTTAATATCCGAAACGAGAATAAGGATGGATACAGAAACAAGGACAATGGTGGGGAGAAGACGAACATCCCCCAACGTGGATCGCACCCCTGGCACTCATCAACCTGAAGCTAACCTTCCACCAAGTGACTTTCGACTCCCTCGTGTGCGTTATCTACATCTTCTATCGCTATATCACCATCACACCTACTCACTTGCAGTTCATATATCCTTACAGTGTATGTGTCTATATATACAACACAGAGTATTACTCTGTATCAAGCTTATTTCCATCGTTGCGCAGACAGTGAGAAAGACTACCGGGTAATAAATTGCGTTAAATCTCGTTAACGACGTTAGGCAATATGTCTGTCATACGTGCAATGCACCAACGGATTTATATCACTTCGTCTCTTTAGCGCTTCTCTCACTTACTCTTCATCTATCTAACAAACCTAACCTCTACACTTCGATATGACTTGTTAATGATATTGGTGCTACCATGCTGCGCGGTTGAAGCGACTTGGTCGTTGTATACGTTCCTGTGTATATTGGTTTCACAACATCAATTGATTTATTGAGTTAGGGTTATCAGTTCATAACTGTCAATCAAATTATAAAATGATTCTTCGTATAGCTGGCAATATTATTTTTTATCCATATAATACAATGAAATAGCGTGTGAATATAAATAATCATCGGAAATGCTTTTCGAATGAATAAGTAAAATAAGAATGATTCTATGTTGATGGGGGGAAATGGCATGATGTGCATATTTTTTTCGAAACATGAAATAAAAATGTGTATGAAGCGTGATAACATGTGGTAAATGTCAAGGTGAGTGACATTACTCGTATGCAAACACGGTGGTATAGTTATATAGATGTTGTGTGAGACAACAAATATATCTCTTTCGTTGGGCTCCAGCATCGTTAGCTTTTGGTTCAGATGACATGACTTCAGAGTGTTAGGTCGAATGGTAAGAGGGTTTGTGGCATTGGTTGAAGTAGCAACACCATCATCCTCACCACCACTATCCAACAGTTGTAGTAGTGACGAAAGCACTGACGGAGAAATTCTCGTTTTATACACAGTTGTGTCGTTTGAGTGCAGAAATGTGATAACGAGCACATGGCTCTTCGGTTCTGTAAAGAATATGTAGATTCTACTTTCACCATATTTTATTTTATTTTTCTTCTCCTCCATTTCATTTTCTCTTCTCCTTACAACCTTAGAGTTCTTGTTGTTTTCTAGCTACTTCAGCTGTTCTTGTTCTTGTTGTTGTTGTTTCATCATCTATTCGAGTGTTATTATTATTATTTTCACTTGATTTAAGAATTCGTTAGCTGGTGGAGAGTTGTGAAGTGTAGATGGATAATGCGGTAGCGTCATCACAACATTTTGCAAATGTCGGTAGACGTGTTATTTTTTTTATATGCCGTTGTATTACACGAACGAGTGAACATATAAGTTCGATTTATGAAACACTACTTTTATTTCATTTGTTGATGATTTCTCTTTATCTGATATTTTTTATCCTCTTTATTTTTCCGGTTTTTATGTATTTTTTTTTCTTCATCGTTTCTAACTCGGGGCCGATCTGTTTCTGTCCTCACTGTCTTTCATTCATTCTTACTTTTAGGTTCCTATGTTTCCACATGTCATATCTTTGTTTTTGTTATGGACATACATATATATGACTAGTGGCGACAAAAGTAAACTTTTCCCTTCGAGGCAATGCGCTCCAATTCTTGATACTGTCACGCGACACAGACGTTCATACATGCCAAGTTTTTATCCATGTATTCAACGTATATATAGAAGATATTTTTTCATTTTACTTTGAGAAGAGTGACTTTGTGATGAATTGATGTCAGACAATGTCACATCACGATATATTTAATATTGGAAGTAATAAAATGCGTTCAACAGCTTGGAAAAGTTTTTATTTCTCTTTCTTTGAAGTAAAGAATTGAATGTGTTATATATTGCGTTGTTGTCATTTTGTTTTCAAGCGTTTCATTCAATTGTAGACATGATGAATGAAATGGAACTTGCTGGTAAATATGAATCACCAAATTATCGTCAACGAAATTGGACAAAAAAAAATAAAGGGAACATCCAACACCATTCCGGGGACTCTTTCGAAAAATTCAAATATTTAATTTTTGTACAGAAAAGATACGATGACAATATAACACACAAAAGTACACCATGATTAAAGAAAAGGAGGAATATTGCCATGGTGTTTTTCATGCCGGATACAAATACTTATTCATTTTCTTTCTTTCCTATTTATATTATCTCTCATTCTTTGTGGCTGCCGCAGTTACAACCACTTCAAAGAGCCACTTCCATCCCTGCCGCTTAGCCCTCTCTCACCTTCCACAACCTCCCTCGTTTCTCTTTCTTTTTGTCTCTCTCCCCACTATATTCATCTGTCCTTCTAGAGAGCTATATAAATGCGTATCGCAACATCTCTCGCCTCTTGCGAGTTGACCATACGCGACTCGAGATATATTCACATGTACGTATAAACACATATGTCTTGTTTTATTTTTTTTTTTTTCGAATTTTATTTTAAATGTGCATATATATACATGTACACAGTGCACACAGCATCATAGTGGAGTTAATGACGCCATCCAGGAGAATTATAAGCGGCTGTAGTGTCTAGTGCATTCTCTTGCCACGCTTGGATCTTTCCGGTATTATTCATTATACCTTAATAATGTTCTTGAGTATTAAATATTTTTTCTGTTAGTTCTCGCATAACGAACTCTTGTGGCTTGAAGATGCCTCACCATTCTTTGTGTCAGTTTCTCTATATATATTTATTTATTAATAGCACAATGCAAAATGCATACAACGAGTGAATAAGAAATGCATAAACGTTGAAGGAATGGCGAACGAGCGACAGCGAAAATAAAACAACAAATGAATGAATAAATAAATATAAAAATGGAAGGGCGGTAGATTGTGGAGGAGAGAAGAAAAAAAGGAAGAAATGTTGCAGTGAGGGAAGAAAACAAGATCGATGGCCAAAGATAATTTGAAGTACGACAATTGCTACTAGGAAGACCCTGTGTAGCGTAATGCTTTGAGTTTACATTTTGGAGTGAAAAATTTTTTCTTGTTTTATTCATTTTTATTTCTTTTCTTCTCTTCTTGGGCTTTAACTCTTCCTTTACCACTTAGGTAGTGACCGTAAATATAAATCTCACAGAGGACACGAGGGTGGAAGAGTGAGAATGTTGGAAAAAGTGGTGGAGAGTGGAAGCGAAGGGTGGACGAATGGGCGATAGAGAAGAGGGACATCTTATTGAAAGTGGTGACTCGACGACTCTCCATCGGCGAACTACCAAAGAAGGAGAATTCATGTGTATACATGTATATAGATATATCGGGTCGGTACACTCTTTGGACACATATACACATATATGTATATAAATATATATATATAGATGTATTGTGTGGATAACATCCTGGATGAAAACGGATTTATTCAAAATAGTTTGTGGTAGCAATGTCGATAACTTTTCCGTAGGTTTTCCAACAGTTTCATGTTTGTATGTGGCTGTGTGTTATATCACTCCATGCAAAAATATCAACTTTTTTTTTCAGACGGTGAGGACAATTTCATGCTATATTGTGTGACATTTTCCCATTCGGTCCTTCTCGCCCTCGTCGTTATCGTTTCCCTTTGTTGTTGTGATTTCTCTACTTTCTTGAGATATTAAATAAAATAGAAGTATGAGATGATGAGAACGCATTAATGTTGATGTGAGGAATAAAAATCACTCTGATTTTTTCAACAGATGTAGATGGTTACATAAATAATACAACGAGCAACGATAACGATAGCACTTAAGTAATTCAGTGGAATAACGAAGAATGATGAAATTTATACAAATGATTTATTATTGAACGTTCTATGATGATAAATCTGATATTTCATTGGAGGCAATTATTCGAGACAAATTTCGATAAAGTCCCAAGATGAATATCGAGTGTATAGCAATTGATTTATTTTTTTATTCCCTCGTTTTTTTTTGCACGTCACAGGCCCTTCGTATGGTTGGAGTTTCTCGTGTAAGTGTGAAGCCACATGGGAATGACCCACCATTATGACAAAGCACGATTCATTATAGAGAGTGAGTCAAGCATATATATATATAGAACATATATATCTGATGTTACGGTATGATTGATTGCGACGCGTGATCCGCAGTGCCAGCGTGTCCCATCTGTCACCAATAAATATCCAATTTCACGTTAGAATGATATATAAGATATTTCAAGCGCGCACAGTGCACACGGGTTTTTGCTTGCGTCAACGAGTAATGAGATCATTTATTAAGAAAATTGGCCGTAAAGGAATATGAAGCTTGAAGATGGTACATGGCTTGGTTTCTGGCTGTTACAATGCCCATCAAGGAATTCTTGTTGGTTTTATTTAGTAGTGTTGTGAACCACTTCAATGAAATGTTTATCGTTGCATTATTCCGATCAATGTAAACTTGTAGTGATATTACGTGTTTATGTGTCATTTGTTATTTAACAATGAGAATTTCATTCGTGTTTCATTCAACCTACCGGCATACCGTAATGCATACACGAAATTATTTCGCAGACCCGGGATTTTTTAGAACCGAACAATCATTCACGAAGATTCTACATCAAAGCAATGAATGAATAAACAAAAACGTAAAGGTTTTGACACGAAAAATCTCGTGGACGGTGTTTTTTTAACACGTGACAAGTCTCAAATAACAATTTTCAGTAGATTCACAAAGGCGTTAGTAGTACCCGAGGTGTATAAAAACACACAAACTCTGACTCTGTCTGTCTATCTGTACATGAAGACATATTTAAGCTGCTCTTGGTAGCTGCTTTTGAATAGTGCTATAGTGCTGTAGTGCTTTGAACTAGACGTCCGCTTGGCAAGAGTGGGCAAATGAGAAAACGCGCGCGCACACGACAAGTTTGTCGTCGTCATTTTCTAGTCCTTGGCATCGTCTCAACGCCCTCTCGCATTCGCACTTGCAAACGAGCTTGCACAAGTGTGGATCACGCGCGCGAACACCGCGCTCGACAAAATTTGTCTTTCGTAGGCGGATAGGAGAATGATAAGGGGAGTTTGAGAGCTACCAGTGAGAGATAGTACAGTGCAAAAGAGCGAGAGAATGAATGTGCCGCGTTTGTGATGCATGGTTGCTCTCGCGCTTCAGACACATACATGTACGAATATAAAAGCACGTATCCCATTGCCATGCTCCCACCGTGCACCTATCTTCACTCGCAGTTTCACGTTCCAACATCGTATCTACCAATAGACACACATACATTCATATAAAAATAGTAATGTAAATGGCCGGAGAAGAGTCGAAGATTCCTGCTCATACTCTCCCCATTTTCATTTCTGCACCAGGCAATACCGAAAACGCTCCACAATTCAAAACCAATATTTACTCATGGCTACGTTCTGTCCTCATCATCTATCTGTCTCCAATTAAAATTTTCAAGACAAACTGCGTTTTTATGTATAGATGACGGACAAAGATATCATAAAAGAAACCATATCCATTCATATTATTTTTAGGATACAATAATAGTTTGATAGGTGGTAAGTTGTTTTGTTGAATTGGAATGAGCAAATTGGATGATTACATACCGGGATGAAAATAGTAAAAGTTGTGAAACTCTGAGATGCTCTGACGGATGGTTGAATATGGAGCAATTTTTCGCAATAATGGGAAATAATCGATTTAAATCTCCTTTATATTTCAAATCGTAATCGTTTCCCTTCTCCCATCAGAAAACACTTGTAAATGACGAAAATTGGTCAATTAGATTCGTCAATGTGGAAAATCATAGTTGCGAAACTGATTGTGTTGAAGGGTGAGTATTAAGAAGATTCACAATTGAGCGCGAATGATGAAGGGTTCATTGATTCATACGTGTAAATTAAATATAGATTTTTCATCCATTGTCTCTTTCGTCCACTAATCTTATTGAAAATGAAAATAACCCGTCATTAAGGATCAATTTGGATTTCATAGCGTTTCAATTTCTTTCTAGGGTCATACCTCAAAATATATATATATATGTATACCGTTCGACCGATCGCAACTTTCATCTGTGACCTTTGTAAGCGTGTAACTACGAAAAATCATCTAATTATTACGCTTGAATTAACTATGATTGGCGGAACGGTGAAGCGATGCGCCTATCAGATCATACATACCCAACCATCCCAACTATCTGCCATTTTCCCCTTTTCTCTGTGCGCCTCCCGATGATGATCCTGCAGGTCACTGTATTACAAACATCTAATAACCTTTGCGCATCCAACTTCCGCATCACCTTCCTTACAATGCAATAGCATTATTAAGAATTTTTAATTGGAAGACACAAAGTCGGTTTCATCGATTGTCACGGTACAAACCGTGATTATTTTGATTTTATGAACATTTTGAGACTGAAAAAGTTTAATATGTATGTTGGAAAGCATGCACATATCAAGCATAGAGATTCGATCAAATTAGTGAGACACTCTCAAACCCGAACCAATGATCAAAATTGAAGCCCCCAATTAGTACGTATTTAACAGACTGTGCTCGTTTGAACTTGTATGTGATTAAGTGCGTGTCCATACTTATACGTCTACTGTGTGTATAGGCGTTTTCATATGTACACACATATATGTATACACATATATTAATGCAGTTCGATTGACGAGAGAGGAAATTGGACGCGGTGCAAGATCCTATGATCGCAACTCTCAAGGGGGGGTCAGTGTCGCGGCACGACTCTAACCTCCGTGATATCGGCGAACTCTAATTGGCCTCGAGAGTGATGTATTGAGGAAATTAAACTTCCCGGATAGCCCGAGTTCCTGCGCTCCAGGGACTCTCCTCAATACAATCCGACAGTGCGGTTTGTACACTTGTGTCTTGCTCAGTTTTTTTTATCTCCGAACTTGCTCACTCACAAACACCCACATTCATAACGATTTTAAATTGAACTCGTAAAAATTCTCTTCTTCGAAATATCCCCCGAATAATTGAGTCAGAATTTTCTTTCTTTTCCTGTGAATTGTCACATGCAGTTCATATAAGAGACAGTTGTGTCATTAGATCGTGGTATAGTGTGAAGGTTACAGAACTGGAGAGAAAGTAGATGAAAATTGGCTTCAAGTAAAATGGAGATGAATTGGATTATCACTATTTTCATGGTTTGTCATAGCGTTAAAAATTTGTTTGTCCGATATGAAGTGGATATGATTATACATCTAAACAGTAATCGAAAATCAGCATGTATTAATATTATTTGTCACCGCTTCTTCCATTCAAAAATGATCACAGTTCACATGTACAGATATTCTTTCTCTCAACTACAGTGGATGCAGAGACTTACCATTGTTATTGTTGCTGTTATTTTATTTTATCAATTTTTTTCATCTCTGACATAAATACATGTTGAAAGAAACGCCGGTTGTAAAATATAGTTGGATAAGCACAATGGGGGATGATGGTGAGAGAAAGAGAAAACAGTAGAGGAAGAGAAGAGCGAACTTAATCTCCACGACCTCTGCTCGCTAATCGTCGTAATTGCGTCTGGCGCGTACATTTACAGTGAGTAAGAGTTAGTGGAGATAGCGCAAAGGCAAAAGGATGAAGCGAGCGGAGGAATAATGAGTGAGAAAGCGAGAGTAAAAATAGCAAAAGACCCAACAGTTCAGAATGAGAGAGAATATAATCCCAAACGCCCCAACAATCCCTCGCACGTACGAGCTTGAACGTGTCGCTAAGGTGTATTTTCGTCTAACCAGCACTGCTGGCACTATATACATGTATCCCTTCACCTACTGTCGAATGTCACGAATGAATAATAGATGCGAAATAAGATAGATGAATAATAAAAAATGAAAAATAGGTTTATAGAGGGGAGTGGTTTTCATTGTGCCTATCGTGAATGTGAATACCATCGTGTTAACACCCATGCAAAATCATCATCATCATCTATTCTTCGAATGCAGAGAAAAATATTTTCGCTCTCGAACGATATTCATTTCATCCCTCCTTTTTTTTATAATATCATTGTACTTTTATTTATATTTTTATATTGGATTGAACAATGCCGTTGGGCATTGCAGTGGGCAATTTCAATTGCAATAAAATGTTTTGAACCAACAAGTTTTTTTATATGTATACCGAAGATATGTATAGATGTATATCTAATGCAAATGTGAATATAAATAAACAAGATTGAACGCGTTATGGATGCGTATTTCCGCGTTGTCCAATATCATTGGCACGAAATGTCGTAATACAATTTTCCTGTAGCTTCCACTCATTCACGTCACTTCCCTTTCTCCATTTCGTCTTTGTCTTTATTCGTTTTATTTATTTTGTATATTGTTTTGTTCTCTACTATTTTTTATTTTTTATTCTACATCACGACTACACATATAAATATATGTGTGCACGCATAGATAGGCGAAAGTCTACCGTATTATATACAGAGTTGTTGTAAAATATTGCTACGGGGTATACTTTCGATGTTGAGCTTTTACCATACATCCGCATACAGACATCACTCTTGCTCTGTTTATTTATTATTTTTTTTGTGTTTCCGTCCCCACGAAATTGAATTCTGCTTCGCTGAATATTATACACAAAGAGTAGAATATTGTTTCTTACTTCAATATGATAAATAAAATGAAAATATGAAATGTATATGCGAAAAGATTTATTTGTGGTTATACGAAATTAGTCAAGAATATTCGCATCACAATGACAATATAATTTGAAAATGAATGCGACAAAATTCTCAACGTTCCTCGACAAACTCAACGGATTCCTTATCCTGTGATATATATATGCATATACAGCTGTCTATGGGATTCATATACATATATATAATACAATAGCGGTGTGGAATCTCAGAGAGGAGATCCAGGAGAGTCTATGCCAACGACCCAAATTCCAAAGCAAGCGGAAATTAACTGTGCCAGTGCTCGCACTGTGTTCACGTAGACGTGAAGAGGGTGAACAAGATGGGGAACGAGGGAAAAAGAGAACGGGTAAAGACGACGACATGACGCGAAAGCGATTACCAACGAATTTGTTGCATTATTTCATACCCTCCTACTCTCATTCTCGTATGCATCCTTTATCCAATTTTAATTACTCCCATTTGAAAACAGACACTCATTATTGTCTACGATTTCCAGTAAATGAAAATTTTTTTGATATCCCCACCTGTTGAATTTATAAAAAATTAATACAATCGTATTTTAGTTGCCTGGTGGAGACAACGAACAACTATTGCAAATTTTCTCTTTTCCACTCCGAACATTTATTTATGGCGTAATTCGTTATTTTTTGTGCATAACATTAATGATTAAATATTGTCAGGGACATCAGCGAGTACAATCGATAATTCAATTTCTTATCGAGTGGAAGAGATGAAAATATCTGAAAATAAACATATGATATGCGTCTCAGTTTCTTCATGCTCTTGTCAACCCCCCCATTCTCTTAGTGCGTGTACACTTCTGTGTGAATGATGGCGTGCGTACCCACCCTGGGCAAAATTTCAGGGTTGAAACACACGGGTGCATATTATTCAGGATCCAAGCCGGACGGATCTCGCGCAAATTCATAAAGCAGCCCTTTGTACGGCTATCTACTTTGGGTACGTCAACGCTCTTTATGGAAATTTCACAGGCCGTTGCGAAAGGACCTAACACAAACGTCTGTATTCATCTACTAAACCGAGCAGGGAAGGAGAACAACGACAGTGAGTGTTAGACAATGAGATATAATCAGACAGATACATAAAAGATATATTTTATGAAAGGGTGGAATGAAAGCGAATGACCATCGCTCTGCTTGCTCTGTATCTCTGCATTTGACTAGAAGAAGAAAATCGCGTCATAGACGCACATGAATTTGTCATGCAGTTTAATTCAGCTCATTCTCTGTGGCCACTGCCATGAACTATGAACACGTCACGACCTATTCTGAGCGACATAAATCTAATGAAATTACCAGAAAAAAATTTTCTCTCCGACGTACGAGGATTCCAAAGTAATGGAAGAATCACGAAATGATGTCGGAAAGCATCATTCTCTTAATGATTTCTTGAAAATTGTCACATCGATCTAATCGTCTTTGTCTAGTATAAATGTTTTTCTTCTTTGACAAAATGATATGATGATTATCACCTGAAAGATATTTTTTCCTCTACAGTCAACAGAGAGATGAAACAACTGAATGAATAAATAAATCATTAAACTCACACACACTCACACACTCACACACAGGGTTTTTGAAATAATCTGTTGAATTGATTTATTTGTAAAAATACATTATAATCAAGTTTCATATTAATACCCTTTGAGTTTATAGAATCCGAGGAAATACTGAGAAATAATGTAAGAAATAATAATAATGACGAAAATGGCGAATACTAATGTTTTGGAGGAAAAAAAATTTTTTCAAATTTTGAAAAATCAAAAAAAATAGTAGCCCTGGATGTCCCGTGACTGGGACCACCTGAAAAGTTGTGGAATGGATGGTAGTTTGTTGGCACAAATTTTCAGGAAAATCAAAATATGCATGATTTTCAAAAAACGGCTTTGAAGTTTTAGAACTCGAAAATCACATGGAAAAATTATTATAACTAATTATTTGTATTTTTTTTCGAAAAGTTCATGGAAAAACGAAACTTTTTTATCCTATAAGTTTTTTGATTTGAACCACTTGTTGAACAGTTATAGGCAAAAAACCATGAAAAGTGCGGTTTTTTCAGAAATTCGATATCTTTCGAACCCGTGATCAACAAAATCCCAAAATTCACTGAGGAGGCTCATTTGAGGAGTACTGAAAAATATCACAAAATTGAGGAATTCAAAAAAAATTTTTTTGAAACCGTCTGATTTGGCGTGGAATGTTCCATATATATATATATATAT
>JABMBR010004695.1:0-77163 GCA_018881525.1 Meteorus sp. PSUC_FEM 10030008
ATATATATATTTATATCTCTGTCACAGTGTGACCATTGCGAGAGACATGGTCACGTGATTATATTGTACACCAGTCTCTACTAGTGTGATCACACGATGTTTATCGGTATATATAACACAATATATATTGTATAAATATTCAATGTTGGATGGTACTTGCTCTCGCGATTGTGTATTGTGTATATGGAGATATGCGCGTTGTTCGGGGCCCCCGTGCGTTTGATAATGGCCCCCGGACTATCGTTTATGTGTGGTATGGAGGAAGGATGAGTGGGGAACACATTACTTTACAGTACATTTTATGTATGTATGTATTGTATTGATGTGGAAAACCGGTCTGGTGTTTTACGCGCGCAATCATTTGTATTTGAAGTTTGGTTCTAATCGCGGAGATGGTGCTACTGCACGGGTAAAATTGGAATTCCAACAACTTTGTGCACAATGATTCCGCCATTATCAATGTGGAGGAAAATATTTCATCGGTGTGAATCTGCCATCTTGTAGGCTTTTGCAGTACTCTATATGTGCTCTTCATTACCAACTGCTCCTACATCGATAATAACGGAATCATTGCATATGAAATCGCGATCCTGAAAATCAGCTAATTTATGAAGGTGGATAACAGCTACACTACTTCGATTATGACAATTGCGCTATTCAATTCAATTCACTTTCTCAGACAACGAAATTGGCAGAATAGTGAACGCGAAGGAGAGAAAATTAATGGATTCTGTTTCGTAGTTGGATGCTAGAAACATTTATATGTGTCACATAAGTACAATTGAACACCAAGGGGTCGCTAGAATATTTCATTAACATTACTATAATTCATAATTATAATTAAGATGCGATATGCATATTTCACATGACGCATTCGTAAATAATTTTCTTTGTTGTTTCTTTCAACTTTACATTTTTATCCACAGTTATATCATGTATATTATATATAGATCTTCAGCTTCTTAAATATTTCATACACACGCAATCACAAATATATTTCGCTCTCTGTACAATTTATTATCTATACACATTTATATCACATACTTGGCGTTCATCGAAGGAAATCATAGAATGTACATATGGTTATGAATTGCTCGTTATATTAAGTTTTCTTTTAGTGCTTATTGAAATGAGGAAAGAATTGGCTGAATACTACTGACATCTTGGTTTCTCTATAATCAATCAGAATTTTTATAATCACTGTGAGGCCATGTAAGGTTTTATCGGTGTTTTTGCTTTTAGTGTTCGGGTTTTTTGTTTGGTATTTCAGTATTTTTAGGCACGTAGGGATATGACTGATATTCTCCTACACTTTAAATCATCATGAACAACTGGTTCAATGGTTCTACGCCAATTACAGTGATCATGAGGCTGTATTTTTCGACAAATTGCAAGCTTTTGTAAGATTCAAAAGAGATTTGGCTGATTTTTCTTTTTTCAAGCATCAAACGTACCAACATACTCAGAGGCCCTTCCTCTTATGCCATGTCATGCATTCTCAAATAAGAATATATTATTTTTGTCTATCAATACTATTATTCATGTATCGTAGCTCTGAGATTATTCTTCATTTTGCATTTTCTTATTGAGCGAGTTAACTCGCATTAGACTGACAAAGAACATTCATATTATTTCAGTTGTCATTATTACAGTTTGCATCTTGTCTACGTCAAAATCAGTATCTCTGTCTAACATAAATTTTCTATTAGCCATTTGTTTTTTCATTGTGTTCCCTTTCTATAGCCTTCAGTACACTCCCAACATTCATAGAACCTCTCACGTTAATATAACGATTAATTGAAACGAATATATATATAAATATATTGTACTAATCGCATTCAGTCTTTGTCAATAAATAAATTCAACATACAATATATATAGTGGTATGGAGTCAAGAGATTGTTTTTGTTTGCAAGTCAGAGTTATTTTTCTCACAGCATATATGGTGATGAAAAATTAATTGATTCTGCACCTTTTTAAAGTTATATCTTTGTTTGTCTCCATTCAGGAACTGGAAGTTAGTTGAGAAATTGTGTAATATTCCGATTGTTTGTATGTTTTGTTCAGTTTCTACTATTAAACCGATGTGCACGATCATTTTGAAATAAATAATATTTTTTTTTACATTTCACCGTGCAGTCATGTGAGCGTGTTTCTCTCCTCGTGCTCTATTGAATCATCCAAGGGAATGTTTAGCATTCAATTTCACCGTCAATTAAGAAATAAAATATATATTGTCAAGCAGATTATACACAGCGTGCAGAATCGACGTTGAATCATTTAACTTCATCATAGTAGTCGCGCTGTTGAGCGTTTTATAGTTTGTGTATTCTTCTTTCCATTGATCGTCAACGGTCAATAAATTATTGTATAATATCCTTATATACGTTTAATATATTATGTATATTTTTTGTGGCAGTATAGTCAATGGCAGCTTGATGTGACGATAACTTGCTTGTAACGTCAGTTAACGGAGGAGAGGAATATTAGAAGTTAGGTTACATTTTTCCTTTTTTAAGTTATCTGACAACCGCGAGAAACGCGATCGGTAACACGAAGGTTTTTTTCCATTGCGATTTGTTTTTTTTTCTGCGTTGCACTTTAGAAATTGATGATAACCAGACAGACGCACATGCACGTACACATTCAAACTTACACGCACACAGCCATCACTATTCAGTACAGCGGAATACTCTCTGTTACCTTCATTATATAATTCAACTGTATACGGCGTTCAATCTCGGCGAGACGGAACCAAAATTCCAGTTTTTTTTTTTCCATTCGAATTCCTTTTTTTTCGCTAGTCCGGGTTCACGCTTCAGTCGCCGGAGGTTGGCATTTTGCCATCTAACGCCTGTTCAAACAGGCATAGAGCCTTATGCACAAATTCGTACTGCTCAGCCGTCTGTATCATTCCACCTCTGTCATATCTGAAAGAATTCATGGAAAAAATAAGATTGATTGAGCCGATCTTTGTTATCGATTGGATTGAAAAGATCATTGAATAACTGATGTAAATCAGTTTTTCTCACCTCATTTGACAAAGAATCCCCAGTACGTCGACATTGCTATCCCGCGCAAGTTGAATCATTCCTGTTGCGAGAGCTATAAAACATCCTGTTCGTCCGATCCCTGCACTACAATGTACAACTACTGGCCCTGGCAATGTATTAATTTCCGCCGCCAAGCTGACTAGTGAATCGGCTGCATGTGGAACAGCATGATCCGGCCATGAGTCATACCAATAATGCGTAATACGACGTCGCTCACCGTCATTTATCAGTTCTATATCACGAATCGTGTAACCATCTCTACTCGAAATAGACGTGACTAAAATAGTGAATGATCCACTTTGAATTCTATTGTTGATGTCAAGTGGGAAATAAACGTCGCATTTGGTTTTTGTCGCTTCTTGTAGGCGGGTCATCATAACAACAGCTGAAACTTTGTCCATCCAAATCATTCGCCAAAAATCTGTCACTGTATTGGGTAACGGGCCTTGCGTCGCAACATAACGATTTTCCTCACCGTCATATCCCTAGTTTCATGAAAGAAAGAAAACTAATTATTATGAATTCATTTTTCAGATGATTTAGTAGCATAATTCAATACTAACCCGAATATAATTCGCATTGATGTAACTCTCAACTGGGTCGTCGACTCCTCTCAGCACAACTCGTGAATGTGCATTGGGTAGTACACTAGAGTAGCGATTTTTAATGCCAGCACCGAATATTTCAACTTTTTCCGGTACATTCAGTGGCACTTCCCAAAATTCTTTATGCAACGAGTTCGGATCTTTGATTACTTTCCTCAACTGCCCACGTGACAATACATTGCCAGCGCTCATCAAGAATTCTTCAGATGTGCATTCACGTGTAGGCGTAACCATATGAGGTGGACTGTCAGGTGCTGGTGCTAGTTCAATAGTTAAACTTGCACTGGAACCGCGACGTTCAAGTAGACCTTTAGCTTTCACACGAATTGGTTCAATGCGTCGTTCAGGTGTCGGTACAGACATTACTTCCGGTAATCCACTGGTGCTCTCACTCGTGCAAACTGTTCGGATAGGCATTCTTGCAAATGGTTGATGTACCCATTGTGCTTCCATCGTGGATTCTTTATGATCCCGTGGTTTTCTGGTTTTTGATATATTTTCTTCTGTTAAACCAACAGCACCTTCCTCCACCAATCCACGCCTATCACCATCGCCACTTTTTTTTTCACTTGACATTTGTTTTCGTAGCCATAAGAGAAATAACAATGTGAATATGATTCCACCGGCCAATACACAAACAACAGTTGAAAATTGCCATTTCCAATCTATCCATGACACTGTTGTAATGGAGCTAACCTCCTGACCAGTACGACTACCGAGCTGTGTTGCTTGTAGTTCCATTCCAGCATCATCCAGTCCCGAAGCGGACTGTCTGATTCTAAAAGATTTCCAAACAGAACATGCAGTTTTAGTACATCACATAAATGAAATTCATTTAATTGATTGGATATCAAATTTGAATGATTAATATACCTATGATGAGACCGTGCAGACATTCCCTCAGTAATCGGCAGTAAGGAGACTGGCAGCACAGAATCAGCTTGCCACTTCTCGTCAGTGATTAAGTAGATCCTTTCCAATGCATTTGCTTCATTGTCATCAGTAATAATTCCGTATTGATCGACATTATTTATATAAGATTGTGATAACGAAGGTCCAGTGCTTCCTGTAAATTGAATTCAATTGTTCATAATCTAATTAGAGCCAGCATTAATCCAATAATAATAATTCATGATATTATCAACAGGAACTTCGAAAAATAAATTTCGAACGCACAATTAAATTTATTAAATTCATTTTGATGTTAATTGGTGACCAAGATCAGAAGTGACCGCACTCAACCACGTATCTATTAATGTGCTTTCATATAAAAAGACATATGGCTCATCACCGGGATTTATGAGGACTGTTAGTAATTACAGTCTCTTCTCACACAAAGACTCGTATGAATCACACACTGAAGTCATCGGAGTCATGAGGGACATATAATGTTTATTATGATTTTATACTAGAACAATGTGAAAATTAAATTACTAAGATGAACCAAAGGAAAATTTTATTGTGTCGGAAGTGTACACCAGTTTACACTGTCAACCCAAAACCAATCAAGAATTCTCAACGTTAATCACATACTCAGAATCATGTAGATGCCTCTGACATGAGAATAGAACAACAAAATCGGCGGCTTCCTACTGCTCAACAGGAAGTAAACATTGGGCTAATTTTATGAACGTAACGAATGAAAAGACTTCTAGGAGATGTCAGGGGATCGGTGGAGGGAAGAGAACGGCGGAAACGAGCAGATGCAGAGTGCACCAATCGGGAAATGAGCAGCAGCCGGGTATGGCTGTGTGTGGTACACACTTCGTTGATAAATTGAAGTTGCCGACGGATACGCGAAACATACACATACACTTAACTCCTACACATGCTCATAATTTATGCATGTATTTGTAAAAATAACACACACTCATGACTCTTCCTCCTTCTACTTTTGATCATTTTTTATGATACGTTCTCACATTTGTATACAATCCCACGTATTTTTTCCCTATTTCTTCATTTACACATTGTTATTCCGCATAATTTAATTACAAATTCATTTTGTAAACTACATTATCGTATGATCGACAATGCTGTTTGCAATGAATGGAGAAGGAAACAATGATTGATAATGTGTGCATGTAACCAAGTGTACTTTGACATTAAAATGTATATTAAAGTTCACACTGCATTGGTTCAATGTGTTAATTAAACATTTGGAGGTTATGTATCTTATTTCAGTTTTTGCATCGATTTTCCAATACCTGTGACTGTAGATATATATAATAACACTATTGTTGATTTTATGAATGATACACTAATAACGAAGCGGCGTTGAATAAAACAAAAACACTGCGATCTATTCATTATGATCATCGCCATATTTTTTTGCGATAGAATAGAAAATTTTCACGCACAAGACGTAAAGAAGGGAGAATGAGTGAAGTTGCCTGCGCAAGCTCCACATTCAAACTGGTTGAAAATATTTTACGGCGCGAGATGTGCGTTTCGCTGTTATGTGGCTGCTTCAATGCACGAGGGGGGTACTTAACGTGGATTGAGTTCGAAGTGGGGTTGAAGACGGACCAATTGAAGAGTTGTATAAATTTCTGAATGGCCAATCATGGGAGTGTGAACGCGCGGGTAGTTATTGAAATCGGCGGGAGAAAATAAAAATGTGGATGAAGAATTGTGCGTGTTCTCTGTTGTTTCGTGAATTCATAGGGTGATCACACATCATAAATACATGATAATATTGATTACACAACATACTAAATTCTACGATAAGAAAAGTCCACAGTTTGGCTGACAAATAACCAATCAAGGACCAGTTTCCCACCCAATTTCCAATTTATTGGAAGGTTAAGTCGAACAAATTCACAAATATGCACGATTGCAGTGTGGTAATGAATTCCGATATAATTCTGCGTCACAGTTGATTATAAAACAAATACTACATAAGTCTGTCGCAGTAATGATAAATAATTAAATGTTCATTACCATGGTCGAGATTGCACTGCTTCATGGCTGTTCGATTTTCAATTGAACAAGTATAAATGGAACTGGAAATGCCGCTTCTCATGTTTCAAACATAAATTTTGATAAACGCGAATGTACATTAATTTTTGAACTGAAAGTCAATTTTTTCAAGTGGCAGAAGTTTCATTATTGCAATTCACACACAATTTATTCCAAGAAATAAAATTGAGTGTCTCATTCACAATATCGTTTTGTCGTTACGTTGTTCATTGAAGCGAAGAGAAAAAAAACTCCATTCAATATATACAATTTCATTGAACGTCCTCCGTTTACAGCCGTCTCGTCAGTCGCCGCCGTTTCTCATCTATATATACATATATAATAGATCAACAGCTTCTGCGAACGTTGTTATACTGTTTTGCGTGCGCCCACGTCTTCCGCTAGACTACATCCACCCATCTCGTCGTAAAAATAAATTATATATATTGGTATATACATGAACACTTTCCCATCGCGAACGTACGAAATTATCTTCCACGAATCACATTTTTAAATCTGAGATCAAAGTGGCGGCTTATCAGAAAATAAACATATAAATCAATGCCAGTAACGTAGAAAAAATCGAGAAATTATCGTCAAGAAGAATTTCCATCCTCTTTCCATTCCCATCCACGTTTTCAATTCGTTCTAACCCTCAGAGTGTGTTCTAACGTGTCGCGTATCGAAGGGCCTCCGAAATGCCACTGTCGACTATGGTAACCTACGACGACTACTAAAGTCGAAAGAGAACAACCCCCTTGTTCACCTTCCCCTATCCCCCTTCCAGAAGGCTCATCGTTCGTTTTGGTGCGTCCTATCCCTCTGTCTACACTCACTCTCACTCTCGTTTTCCTCATTCCCAAACTCTTTCATCCTTATTCCCCACGCAACAGCATTGTATGGTGTTGCTTTCGAGCTTTTTCGTAGACTCCCTCATACTTCTACTGTCTGCTATAATATAACGTTCAAAGTACATGCTGCGATTGGCCGTAGCGATTGAATGTGTGGGCGTGATATTTTCGTATCACTCAATCGTCTCATTTAACCACATTTCATTTTTATTTATCAAAAAATGTTGGGGAAGAATATGAATGGAAAATAATGAATAGCTTTCACGTAAATACACACAAAATGATCATGATCGCCTTGTCTGATTCATTTTTCACAGGATGTTTCGGTAGACAGTATAAATAGAAATGCGAAAAAGTGATATTCTCGTGTCTCACGTCGGTACGATTGATCATTATTTGCTTCGTTGCTCACCCCCCCCCCCTCCCCTTTCGTAATTTAAAAAAACCAGTGAAATGTTTAAAGTTTGTCAACGAATGTCGGAGAAGTAACAAATCGACATTATCGTGTATGTTTCATTAAGCCACTCTGTATCCTCAAAATTTTTTAATTCTTATAAACTTCGTGTTGAGAATCTTTGCCAGTCTTTCTTGTTATTTACTTCTTCATTTATATCAACTCATCTTTTCTTATCAAGTGACAACATCATTGATTTATTGATGCGAGAATTTTGTTGTGGCATTGAATGCGTTGTGGTTCAGATGTTAACATCATTCACAAGAGAAGGCGTAGAGTGGGAACAAGATAGAGATATCGTGAATGAGTATGTCCGTTTCGCTCTACCTCTTTGATTTTCCTCCTTACTTTCTCTGTTCCTCTAGTTCATTCGCTCACTGCTTCGCTAAAGCGCGCGCACGAATGACCTGGCGACCATCCTCCACGGTCTCATCGCACACGATGAGTAGAAAGGAAGAATGAAGGAGTGAGAAAAACCGAGAACTAAGGGTAGTGTAGTGGTGTATAGTCGCTCACCATTCACACGAACCACTGGAAATGCATTCGCGCGCTTTTTATCTAACAAAAGCTTGCTCGGCAATGGGGAATGGAAGCGTTAGCATGTACTGTTATTCATCAGTATGTAAAATAACGTAAGTGCAAGCTAAAGAGTATGATCAACAACTTTTGGCTGTACTCATTCACATCTAGAAAAGGAAAACGGGGGAATGAATATGAAAATACATGTTCACCGCCACAATACGAACAAACAAGAGTTTCGTTGCGTTGATAGACATTGATTGTATTTTTTAAAACGATTGATTTACCTTGGATTCATATATATTATTCTGCAATGCCAATAGTTGTATTAAACAACACTTCGATAGTTGCCGCTCTCTCCACCTCGTTGATGATGTTAATTTGCTTAATGATGTTGCGATGAAAGTCGCCAAGGCCTCAACGATTAGCGCTATATTATATGCGTGCTATCATGTTAAGTAGTTTCCTTCAATCCACTTTCGCAATACGATTAATCCTTGTGGCTCCTATAATAAATAAAAATTTTAAAAATAATCCATGACACAGAGAAAATTAATTAATATTTCTCTTGCTATCAAAAATGTCAATCTATTAACATTGAATTAGATTGAATGTTCATAATCGACTTTGACTTATATGAAACACCGCGTTTCTAAAAATCCCATGAAAAATTTTATCCACTGCTTTTTTTCAAGTTCAAGAATTTTCTTTTCTATCTTCACTTGATTCTTTCTACATCACTTCACATACATATACAACTCACCCCAGTGTGGATGAATGTGTATGTGAGTGCAAGAAGAAATATGAAATGAAGAAGTCACTTCAGCTCTCGATGATGATATCAAAAACAAGAGTAATACTAAAGTGCTACCGATGAAACATGCCTGATAGTGACACAACTAAACAACCGGTGAGTTGCATCGATGACATCTGAATGGCGTCTGTACGGTTTGCGAAGTGGAGGCAAACTGCATTCAGTTTTGCGCTGGAGAATCGGGTGAAAGAGCGACAGAGAAAGTGAGATGGATTGTGATAAGACACTGAGTTAGAGAGTGAGTGAGAAACATAGAGGAATAGTCGCGCGCATTCGTGACATGAATTCAGCACCACCATCACCACCGCTCGGTGAATAACCACCCTCTTGTACCGCCGCTCAATGTACAGATACATCATGTAACGTTCTCTCTCTCTCTTACCTTCTCTATATCTCTTATGCATATCAATTAATCTCATTTCCAAAATCAGATCGTGAAGTTTCCCATCATATCCTCTCTCAATTATTCTTTCCTCTGATGGATTTGTTACTGATCCTACTGCGTGCGGAAATTCAGCAATTTCGGAAATACGGCGGTGAGTTTTCCTCTTCTGAAAATAAAGGAGTTCATTTGAAATTTTGTGTTTGAATGATTGTCGTTGAATAAATTCAGGAAATTATTCATCATGAGTTCAGTGTTGACACATCGATACATCAGCAGAATTATTAATTCTTTTTGAACAATATTTCAGAGATGATGCGACGAGAGACATATAAATAAAATTGGAAAAAATTGCTATAATATTTTACTGCCATAAAGTGAAAAACACGTAAAAAAAATATACTTTTCGGGGCGCTTGGACGTGAATCGCCCCACGAGCATGATAAAGATGTGAACTGAGGGGAAAAACAAATTTTTTAACCATAAAAAAGTGTAGATATGCGGAAGGGGAGAATGGAGATTGGAGAAAAGAAGGGGCGAACAGTGAATGAGAGCTTGGGTACTTCGTAACTGCAGGGGAAATGGAGAAAGGGAGAGGAATGGAGAGAGGGAGTGGAAACGATGAGGGCGATTCAGAAAGGAGAACTATCATGGAAAAAGGGGTACATATACGAATGAAAGCCAGTCGGGCTGGCGGAGTGCTTCCCCAATCGATATACACTGCCGTGCTATATATGTCTATTCATACATACACCAAGAGCCAACATAAAGCTCGATGAGGGCCAGAATGGTGTTTGGATTCGTCCAACCACCACAGTATCAGAAAATTATTGGGGAGGTGAATCTGATTTGATAATTCTTACCTCGTACATCAGAAAAAATTTGGAAATTTCGACATTTTCCAAACGAGAGTCCAGATATTTCATTTTTCATTCAACTATTGAAGCTGAATGATATCACTGAGGTACCTGATAGCCTTGCATGATTCTCAATCTGCTTGGACTATGAAATGCTATTCACAATCATATCAATGCTAGATGTTAGGAGACCATCCATATTAAAATCTCATGCTAAATTTCTCACATGAAGACTTAGTAGTTTTCCGTTTTTTTTATGGTGTTCTGCTGTCTCAATAACTTCTTCCGGTCAATTCGAGAGCATACCTAAACGCCATACAGATATTAATAAACGCTGGGTTCTCACGTGAAAACCTACTGCCTACCAGATCCATTCATTGACCTGTTCTCAACATTACTTGGTCGAGAAGTCTGAATACATAGAAGACTGATACTGGGAGATTGAACAGAGCGACGGATCAAGATATTCAACAGCAATTTTTCATTCTTCTTATCAGAGCTAGAATCATGTCAAGTCTCGAATTTTTTTATCATGTCGTATCCCAGTACACATCTGTTGCCCATCGATAAACAGACAGTACTACACGTTCGTGGCAATACTCTACATCGGTTGAAATTATTGGAATATATTTATTGAAAAAATTTCCAATTAAATCACAGAATATAGAACTAACATAATAAAAAAAAATATTGTCCACTGTTCTATTTTTTACTTCTCACCGCCTATGTTGAGTTGATTTATTTATATTTTTCACTTGCATTGTGTTTAGCTTGAACAATGAATGACACGTGAAAGTGTAGGTGTACAATGAATGAACAATGGTCGAGAATGATGTGAGGAAGGGTAAAAAATGATTGTGGATTTAAAAAATTAACTGATGGACAGCATCGCGTCTGCAGTATACTGAAAAAATGAAAACATCCAATATACAACGATGAATGAGAGAAACGAAAAGAGATCAATCGTATATATTCAACATTTCCGTTCTCGCCATGTCTAATTTCGCCTCTACACGAGATCCACATTTCTGTTATATATAAATTCATACACCCAAGTTCATGATCTACTCTTAGAGACTTTCTCATTCAACATTCTCATATGTATTAATGGCATATCCAATATCAACTAGTATAAATATCTTTGCACACATCTGTGGGTATTAGAAAATTCAACTGTGAATAAAAAAATATGTTTGTTGAGCATATATCCAATGAATAAGATCTAAACAGCTGAACAAATTTGTTATAACAAATAATTGAAGATAACAATTGACCTTGAGTCCCAATAAAATCCAATGGGTTTTCAATTCGAAATTCCGAACATTAATTACTCGATGAATAAATGTTTGATAGTTTCTAGAGAATTTTATCAAACTCCGGAAATATAGATACAACTACACATTTATGTATATTTACACACCAGCTTTTATGTCTTTTTATACACGTGTGCTTTCGAGATGCTTTATATTCTGACATCCGCACATTAAACTGTATTCAATAATATATTTAGAACTTTTATTCCTCTATTTCCCGGTCGCTTTTGCTTTGTGTATCTTGCATAGTCTGCTTTTTTTTTCTTGCTCAACATCCCTACACACATCCTTTGAAATTTTCACGCCTTTCTTCTTTAATAATATATATATATTTAACGGTTTGACGTTTTTATTAACCGATCGACACCGGACGTCACGTCCGGTTCCGGGCCGATTCCGACGGAAAGGCCGAACGTGCGGCCTTCGAAGCAAAACGTTGTGTGTACACTGTCCCAGTCAATCAATCTTTCTTTCTCACTTGCTCTTTCTGTATATGCATGCAATATCAACACATGTATGAACCTATCTTTACATGTATTCGCTGTCTATCTTCATACCTGATACTATACTCTCTCTGACAAAACTATTCCGCCTTTCTACAGCGACACGACCTGACACAAATGCATTAATGCAACGTGCATGCTATATGAAGTAGAAAACAAAACCAATGGCTAACAGTCACGTCAATGCTTTTCGACTGGCAATCATATGTATATAGAATGTAAGCAGAAAACATTTCACTCACAAGCAATAAATGATTTTCACACCATGGCCAGTGTTGGTGAATCTTGAATATTCATTGGAGTTGCTAGTTCTGAATTTTTCCTATGAGAAAAAAAGAAGAGAAAATGGTTTAGATGGAAATATGCGGTTTTGATTAAACTTTTTGAAAATGAGAATGTGCCTAAGGAGATGAAGAACATTCGTGATTGTAAAGATCAGAGTGTCTTGACCAGTGTACCAATGCTGTTTGCTCTGTTGAACCGGAAAGGCCACCCAATATCAGATGCAGAAAATCCAAGGAAGTTTTTACCTCTCTTGAGGATCTATTCACATATATTGAATTATGGGTACTTCCGGGCCAATTTAATGACGCATTTACGAGCTCATCCGGTTTTCCCATTTTTGGACTAGTGCCAATGTAAAATATAACTTCCGCTCCTGGTGTTGGGTGTTCTGTCTGTGTTTACTTTTCGTATACGTACCTTTGTCCTATTCATGTGCATATATATTATGAGGAGGCAAATTTTGACATTCTCATATTATCCATCTTTTCACACTGAACATCTTGTAACGGTGGTAGAATACGCGTGACGGATCTCGGGAAATTCTCAAATATCTCTTTCAACCTTGAAGTTAACGAAGGATTTGCTGTCTCCAATTATGGCACTACAAAACGAACATTCCTATCAGTCATACGTTTTCATTCTATCATTTTCTTTCTACTCACTTTCCCGGTCATTCTCGGAAAATCGATATTATATATATGAGTATGTAGTACATAACTATCTATCATTTAGCAAGAAATGGTGACAAAATATATTGTTGAAAGTGGTTTAAATCTGGAGCAAAGATGAATATTAACGAACAAGCAGCTTGCAGATATAATTAATCATTCAATTCTCCGCATATTGAAATCAGTGAACGAAGAGCGGAAATATTCTATATAAACTCCGAAGTGACCTTACAACTGCGAGGTTATGAATTGTGAATGAATTTTCTCATTCACGAAATAATCTATTTCATCAATGATGAGATTATCCAGCAATCACGATCAGGGTCAATATAAACTACACATATATACCTTATACATGTTATAAATGAATGAAGCAGCGAAGCAAACATTCAACAGGATATATAGGTATACACATCAAAATTTATCGGGCGCATCAAGGCATGCAGATTAAATTCAAATTAACCACGATAATCTGTGTCTTTATGCATCTATGTATAAGACACTTGTGCATCTAATCGTGAAAGAATATAACTATTATATCCACACACTGTTAAAAGGTAAAACGCCTCTTGCATCCGGTATGAATAAATAAGCAACGGAAAAGAGAGAGAAAAAGCGACACATTGTGAGAAACTCACCGGATGTGTATCAAGAAATCCCGCGTGATTCACTCCACTTCCTCTCATATTGTTAAAATTATCTGTAGAGAAATTATTCCAACATCCATAACCTCGAAAGTACCTTTCCCATTCATCTACATTTTGTATATCTGTGATGATTATGTAAACTAATTGTACTCGTTCTTGCGTAATAGATTCAAGTATAACTATACCATGATGGAGGATTATTCTGAGGTTGCACACTGATAATTATGATATTAGGTAATGTGAAAAAGGGGAACTGAACAATGGCGAAAAAGATAGGTTATATGTGAATTGTGTATTGTTGCTCGGCATACATTCGAGCTTGCGCACGCATCCGCCTTTATGAAGGTATATATATATGAGCGCCACTATATCTATCTCTTTCTCGCTTTCTCTTCAATGGGGTTGAGCCCGCCATTCGTATCCGCTACAGGGGGTAGTATAGCTCTTTCATTGAGTGACTCTCCGTTTATACTTCCGCTCTCCGTTCATACTATGCCAACAGGGCACTCGTCTCGCTCCGCACCATCCCGCGACTCTCTATTTTTCACCCTCTTTATATTGGTCTGTTTCTGTCATTCGTTCTCTTCTTTCACAACATCCGTATTTAACTCCGACTGTGCTCTGGATTCGCTTACAAACAAGCTTAAAGAATCGAAAATACATCGTAGCTGTTATTGCTGCGTAATCGGAAATGAATTCCAGTTTTACTGCCGATTCCTCGACGCATTCTTGAAAGAAATAGCAACTTGGGTCCCTATGAAGGGACAACAACTCCGAAATCTTTACGTTAAATACATCATATTCCCATTCGGCAGGTTCAAATTCATTCGTAACGTTGAACTTACCCAGGAGACCTTGAAGCGGGCACAAATTGCAATAACAGCTCACACAGTAGATCTTGATGAACACATAGGTACTAAACTCGATACTTCATTGAAATTGCATCTAGAAATAGTAGATCCGAATGAATCGATTCATCATTACATTTTGCGTGAATCACACAGAACTACGATAGAATGATTTCCCTTGAAATCTGATAATTGCATTAATTTTTATTATGTATTTGGATGTTGTAGGTCAATGAAGACGTCACAGACGTTGCTCATATACAGATATGGGACATACATACACTCGTATATTACCTATATGTAGGCTGTTGATGTGGGTTGATTCGAATTGTCGGTGGTTGGCACGGATGCCATGGGGATGAAGAAACTAGGTCGCGATGACCCAGTTTGCGAACAGTGACGTGGGCGAACGATATAGAATCAAAGTGAGTGAAGGTGTATACGTATTTACTGAGTTACGACTTGCAACCATTCATCCAAAGATCATTCGGAATGAACGAATATAGTTTAGACTTTGGTATATCTATACATTATTCACCCTTGCTACACTATATATGATTTATCCTCCATTCGAATTGGGTCATTCAGTATGTCGCTATGAAATATCCTCAACCACGTTATTTCCTACGGCTGACATTTTTCGCGAGAATGTGAAACACGTTTCAACATCAATTACGGTTTATTGCAAACTCATGTTCCAAACTTTGATTGCATATCCAGATCGCAATTGTACATACAGTTAGCACTTGAACCAGGTTAAACTTCACTTGATCTGTATCAGTGCTACATATGATGAATATATTCATCAGGAGGGTAGGATACTGATCAGTATGAAGTATTTCAGATACTACGAATGTCAAGGTTTGTTAATGGTTATGTTGCGCTTGAGTCATTATGAATGATATCTATTTTCTCACTTGTTGATAACCAATCACTAATCCATATTTTAGGATTGATGGATAATGAATATGTTAAGATAATGTGAATGAAATTATTTCTTTCCAGTTGTGGTCACTAATAAGCATCAAATCAGAACACAATGAAATTATGGGTGCAAGTTGAATGATATAATTGTGAGAAGAACTGGACATGTCCTCCGTGTCTTCGTTTCCCATTATCCCAATGAGTTCACACACAAAATTAACAGGATGTAACTGTCCTTTTCTGCTTGAGTTATTTCGTAAGGAAAAAAGTTCTTGAATTATATCCCGGAAAAAAGAATTAATTTATAATTCTCAACGTAAATATTCCGTTTCTTCGGGATTTTTTCTTCCTCTCTCGTTTACATAGAATAGTATACATTTTTTTTTCAGGTATGATATGTAAATATGTATCTGTGGATTGGAATCAATTGTTGTGTGTTTCCTATGAGGCAGATGCGAAATGCCTGTCCTTTCATTATTTTCCAACTTCCGCTCTTACTGTGACTTACAAAACTGTACTTCCGTCTACAACGAAATATATTCATACATATCCATATTTATATTAATGGGTAGAAACGAAAAAGGAAATAAGGGTCGGTCTGCACGCCTTGTCTCACGTTCTTCCGCCCTTCTCTTCCTTATTTCCGCTTTATCCTCCTGTGTATCAGTATACTTCAATATAATTCCGGATGGATTTCTCGCTTAGCGTGTCCTATGATTGAGAGGGACCTAAATATATCTAGATACATATAATACAGTAGGGGAGACCGGAACTAAAATTGGATAAGGGCGAACAAAATCGTTGGTTCAAACAGCTCAACACACAGGATTTTCTCATATATACCTGACAAATTGTATCTTAACGATGATGTGAAGTTACTGTCTGGGGAAGAGAGTCACGTCCCTGTACACTAATTCCACACACCTGGCTTCCTATAATCTTTTAATACTTCTTACACTCCCATCTCATGATTTTATTTAATGCGAATTGGACTCAACTTCCTTCTGCACTCAACATCAACATGCTCACATAGAAAAAAGTTGAAGGATGAATAAAAAGAATGTAAAATTGGTTTTGTCTTCCCATCAATTCCAATCATACTCATGAACTTGTACTTCTCCTATATTATTTCATTACTCTTGTTTTTTCTATGTTGTCATTGTTCCAAATAAATTATTCATCTGTATCCTCATCCATTCATGTGTTCACTCATAAAAGTTCCAAGCTCTCCAATAATCGATGGATACGCAGATAATAAAAATAAATACTTTAACATATATGAAGCACAGAACACGTAGTGTACAACATGATAAAAGTAAATAAATATATATAGATAAATTCAAATTGACGTATGATGCAGTATTATTAGAATGGATGGTGACATATAACTGTGTATGGATAGAATGTGCGTGTGAATCGGAAGGGTCGTTGAAGAGCAGTGCATCACCAAAGACAGAATGAGGGATAGAGAGCGAGAAAGTTTAGTTATGTAGTGAGAGAACGGTCAATGGGGGGTTTGCTCTCACAAGCTGACCTAGTTTGTTCCCGGGGGTTGAATGAACGTCAATGTGCCTGGCTTTCCACCGTGGATGACGTCATTAGCGACCCCATTTTCAGTTTTCCTGTTCCCTGTTAAATTCCCTGGAATTTAATTTTTTTTCACTCACATCCATATTTATGCTTCAATATATAAAGTAGATGTGTATATGTTTATGTGTTGTTTCAATCACGAGCAATTCTCGTTGATGCCTCTGCATATTGTCCGTTGATACCAAGCAAAGTCTGTATGACCCGAGAGATGGTTCATATGGCCTCGACCTGCGCAACGCACGTTTGCGTTCGAACAGGCAACTGGTATGAATGAATTTTTTTTTCCACCACCTTCGTTGACTGCGACCTAAATATAACGCATTCTATATATAATATCAACATATAAATACTTATTTGAGGTAGAGAGTGGTGCTAAAAGGGAATGGGTTCCTATTTCTAACCTATAAAAGGTCATCTTCAAATTAAATTGACTTGGAAATTATCGTGTGCTATAATTAATTTTAAAAGGTTCATTACCAGTTATCTCACAATTTTTTTGGCTGATATTCGTCGATTGAAAACTCCTTTTTGTAGTTAGATCGTGGATTTGACGTTCAACATTGCAAGAGTTCAATTAGATATGTTGCGGAACAAATTAGAGTGCACATAACCATATGTGATCATCTAATCCATTTCCCGAGTTGGTCTTTCAATAGTTTCATCTCATATACTGTACCGGATGTTCTATATTTGGATAATTTTTCTTCCTTGTATACCTATAGAGTGTACATGATATGTACTATATATCTCTGCAAAAAGCGTCTTCTTGACGTTTCATCGTTTCTCATGGAACATCTGCGAAAACTCTTAGAGAAATTATTTATGAATACATATTTCCCTCTCAGTTCATAACTCATCAAGTCTCTCGGTGAAATATACCTGATGTGAGAAATGGAAGGGTTTCTTCGCATTTCTCATTTCATTCATGAAAACAGTCCAACATGATATCGTAATGTAACGAGATACCCATTGTTCGGTAACGATAATTGATGCGAGACTTTCGGTTGTTTTATGATTCTTGTAAATGACTCCCATTTCATTGCTTTTTTTTATTTTTCAGCCTTTTTTGTTCAGTGTAATTCAGAAGATGCGGCATCACTGAGTGAAGGGAAAAGGGTACAGGCCGAATGGTTGATGTTCGACACATATGTGGGTTTTCAACAATTCAGTGTCGATGTCAGAGGTAACAAATACATCCTCACCTTCCCTAATGAATGCAATTGTTGTGTCGAAATTTACTACACCCATGAATTTTCGACGGGTATACATACTTCTTCGAATTCGTAAAGAATTTGGGTAGGCATCTGTATGAAAGGTTTATTGCTTATTGTGGTTCCCAGAGGAGAATCTCGTCTCTAGTATACGCGCGAAAATACTAAGAAAGGAAGGAATTGTTGAATGAAAGACAATTTGTACACTCGGGAGTTATATCCCACTAGGAATCGATGTTCTCGTCCTAGACATCGATGGTTTAAGTTTTCAACAGTCATATGTTGTGAGAACGACATATGTGATGTCAGTGAGTATATTTTTTTCAATTCATTTTCGTTAGATTCTAATAATAGAGTTATTTCTTGGAGAAAACATATTTTTCCGCATCAAATTAACGCGACTATAACGTTTGTGTTAATGTGCATCCATAAAGTATTGCGCATTAATTATTTCACCTTGCAACACAAATCTTTTCTGTGCATAGCCTCATACATACCATGTAACTCTTCAAAATAACGTTTTCCTTTTTCTTTATCTGTATGCATCTCAGAAATTCCAATCAGTCGACTATGAATAATTCATTATGCAATCAATCAGGGATATCAAGACACCAATTGCTCACCCATCTGTGCCTCTGCGTATAATTCAAGTATGAAGGTTTTTTTTTCTCATTATGATACTTTATGTGAATATATACAAATATATACCAACTACTATTTCATGTATCTCACAAATATACTCAAAACGATCATATATAAAGTTGTTACATGACCGTCTGTAGACGCAGTAAAATCGCGACGAGACTCCAATGAAGTTGAACAGTATAGCACAACTGAACGAACTATTGCGATGGAATTTCTGAGCTTGGATCCAATTTCAAGACATTTATCACTCAATAAAAGTTCTGTACCGAATCCAGAGGGTAATGAAGTATTAGTGAGAGTGGCCTATTCCGGAATTTGTGGGACCGATCTCCATATATTAGATGTAACAAACATTAATGCTCTTGTTTTTGATCGATGATTCCACTGTGTGACGATAGCAAATGCATATTTTTAGGGAACGTTTTCAGCCAAAGAGAATGGTCCCCTGACATTGGGTCATGAATTTTCGGGCATTGTTGAAGCTTTGGGAAATGCCGTTACAACATTCAAAGTTGGTGATAAAGTTGTGGTCGATCCTAATAGCGGCTGTGATAGATGTGATCCTTGTCATGGTGGTTCCTATCATTTTTGCGAAAGTGGTGGCGTCAATACAACCATTGGCATTTTCAAAAACGGTGGCTGGGCAACCCATGCCATTGTTCCAGATTCTCAGGTATTTTTACATTCCTAGAAGAAGAATTCAATAGTGATGATGTTTTGTGGTCATCTTTGACAGAAACTGGTGAAAGTTTCCTGGATAAATAATCAGTCTTGTTAATGATAAAGGTTTACCTGGTACCGGATGACGTCGAGCTATATCATGCCGCACTCACAGAACCTATGTCCTGTATCACTCACGCTTGGGACAAAATAAATCCTGTTCATGTAGGTGAGAAGGTCCTGGTCATAGGCGCTGGTATAATTGGACTATTATGGACGTGTCTGTTGCATTTACATGGGTTGAGGAATACCGTTACAGTAACTTCACGTCAGCCTCGCAAACGTTCAGCTGTTAAGAAACTGGGTAAAATATATATGTATATGCATCATCAACTGTATTTTATCATGATTGATTTGACACACCAATTGTCAATGATGCAATGATAAAAAAAGTCAGAGGCGGTGATTTATTTGCTTTTTGTGCTACAAAATTCTAAATTGACGTAATTCTCCTTTGTGAGGTCAAATTATCGCCAATGATAGGAGTATAACTCATCAAATTCTACAATAATATGAGATATGATATATGACAGATAATCTGTTTTCATATCAATAATTATCATTCACACGTTTTTTTACTGTTTTCAAGATTTGGGATACGAAGCAAAGAGTCCAGCTGACATAAATGATAAAATATTCGATTTGGCTGTGGATTGCAGCGGATCTGCATCGGCGATGGAGAGTGCTATGCCTTTATTGAGACACGGCGGGCGTTTGTGTGTTTTTGGGTGTGCTGATCCCAATGCAACATTAACTGTCAATCCCTTCCAGGTCGATAATAATGTCTTTTCGGTTAACAATGATATATGATAATTTCCTAATGAAACATCGTGTTCAATTATCAGATTTACATGAAGGAACTCACTATTGTGGGAGTGAAGATTAATCCGTTCACATTTCCCAAGGCATTGTGTTTAATTCGTGCCATGGTGGATCGATATCTCGATTATGAGCGATTGGGGATACGAATTTACAAATTATCGGAGTACAATGAAGCATTGGACGCGTTACGTAAGGGTGAAATCACGAAAGCCATTTTCAAATGTACATGAGCCAATTCATATGCGTTTTCGAGTTTTTTGGACAAAAAACCGAAATAATTTTAAGGCTCCGATTCCATTTCACACCACACCCTTTTGACATTTATTTTGTCTCTGGTATTTGCATTTGTAATACGTTACGTGACATGCTTCTTCATCCTGTATTCTTCAATTGGAACTTACGTATGAGATAGCAGCATAATGTAAACAGATTGTGAATTGACGCATTATTATGATGCATTTCCATCGCAATGATGTTCATGATAATAATTATTATGATGATGATGATATAATTTCATGACATGAGAATTATCTCTTGCACAATAAATTATCATTCATATCTCGCGCTTCCATGATTATTAATTGACAATGTCATTAACGTGATTATCTTTGTTCACAAACAGGCATCAAAGATAATTTGAAAAATCGTTTGTGTTTGGCCTAATGTCGTGCAAATAATTGTACTGACTTTTATAGTCGTTCAGACTAAACTTGATGATTGTTCTGTGTTGCCGTAGAAATTATATTGACAAAGCAATTATTATTATTCATAGGAATGATGAAGTAATTGGCATTCCTCATCTGCATCTATCAATCATATGAAATTGGCACAGCAAAATTAGCGGTTTTTTGATTTACTTACAAGTTGGACATTGACAATTCCTTCATCGAGTTTAACTGAGTGTCAATTGGAGAATTTCTCATGACGAAATTCGATGATAGTGCGGGTCAAATGTTCTCCGAAATTCTCATGTTTGTTTGAGTAATTTCAAACAATAGTTAACACTATGTAGATTGCCGCTTATTTTTACAATGTTATCTAGAGCGCTTCGGACGCTTACGCACTCTTGGCATAATATAAAAGAACATCTATGATACTACTGCATGTTATGTCCGACGCTGAGTGCAGTACAGTCGTTACGACTCTGCAATATAGTGCGAATTGGGGCAAATGTAATAAGAGTGTGTATTTTATTTTTCATAGAACTCTGTTATTTGTCTATCGTTGATGTTATAATGTTTCTAGGACAGTTACTAAATTGTCAGTTTGGTGAAGAAAATATAGATTTGGAATATAAACTTAAATATCAACACCTAGTCTATCAGCAATTAGCTATTCACAATCGAATAAATTCGCAATGGAATTCTTGAGCTTAGATCCAGTCACAAAGAAATTATCACTGGACAGTGGTCCTGTACCGAAACCGAAAAGTAATGAGATAGTGATCAAGGTCGCATATTCAGGAATTTGTGGAACTGATCTTCACATACTTGATGTACGCTACAAGCATGAATTTTCATGATTGGATTGCTGAAACAATTTGTTACTTACTAAGAACTAATCAACGCTTACAGGGATCGTTCCCGGCTAAAAACGATGGTGCATTGACACTTGGCCATGAATTCGCAGGTACAATTGAAGCTTTAGGGAAAGATGTAACAACATTCAAAATAGGTGATAAAGTCGCAGTGGATCCAAACAGCGGTTGCAATAAATGTGACTTTTGTCATAGTGGTTCCTACCATTTTTGCGACCATGGTGGTATCAAAAACACAATTGGAATTTTTAGGAACGGTGGATGGGCAACACACGCTGTTGTCCCAGATACTCAGGTAATAATCTCAGTTTGTAAATTCGCGTAGAAACCCGACAGCCATAACATAATAATGAGATTCATGAATGGTGATGAAGGTTTACTTGGTGCCAGAAGGAGTGGAGTTACATCATGCTGCATTAGCTGAACCTCTCTCTTGTCTCGCGCATGGTTGGGACAAAATAAATCCCGTTCATGTTGGAGAGAGAGTTGTGATCATTGGGGCTGGTATAATTGGACTATTATGGGCATGTCTTTTGCATTTACATGGACTTAGAAAGACTGTGACAGTCACTGAGCCTCAGCCTCAAAGACGGTTAGCTGTTGCAAAACTTGGTAATTGTATACGAATATTCACTTGTCACTAACTGCATTTTATCTTGAGTAATTGAAGCATTAATTCGTATGAATCCATTGAGGCAAGTATGATAACAGAAGTCAAAGGTTTTGACTCGTTTTATTTAAGCAATTTATCTTCATTCAATCGACCTTCTTAGGGTCATTCTTATTATCTTGAGTTGCTTGAATACATCTCCGTGACTCAAATCGGAAGTATAAAAATTGTTACATTGCGACTATAATAGTTCATTTTTTCCTGCTTGGTCTTGTTGAAGATTTGGGCTATAACGTGAACAGTCCGGCTGAAATAAAAGATAAAAAGTTCGACTTAGCCGTGGATTGTAGCGGTTCGGGGCCTGCCATGGAAAGTGTGGTACCACTTCTGGAACGAGGTGGACGATTATGTGTTTTTGGTGTTGCCCATCCTAATGCAACATTAACTCTCAATCCATTTCAGGTAAATGATCACTAATTTTCCCGAATCAGTGAGAAAAATACTCCTATGATGATTCTTCATGTTTTTGTGGCTTTTTGATAGATTTATATGAAAGAATTGACTGTTCTGGGTGTGAATATCAATCCATTCACATTCCCCAAAGCTCTGGGCCTAGTTCGTGCCATGGTCGATCGGTATCTCAACTTCGAACGGTTGGGTATACGGATTTATAAATTGACTGAGTTCGAAGTGGCGCTGGAAGCTTTACGTCAAGGTGAAATAAGCAAAGCTGTATTCAAGTGTAATTGAAGATTTGATATGATGGATCACAGATTAGATAGCGTTGGATTAAAAACTGGTGGTATTCCAACCATACTGAGGCAACGTTTTTTTCTTTTTTGACTACTTTATTGATGTGATTTACACATTCCTATATCCTATATCTACATTCATGATATGTTGACAATGTAATTCGTCTAATGCGAAGGTGAAAAGTTACTTAAAAAAGATTACAATTGAGAAATAATTTCACGGTGAAATATCACCGCAACATATCTATATTTGTATAAAAGTTCTAGAAAACAAAAATGGACACGAAAAATTATTTGTAATTGTATTCAAAATTCGGTATATAAAATTCTGAGATTCATCGTTGTGATGTCAGTTATTAAAAAATTATTTGTTCTTATTACATGTCATATAAAATGTTTCTGTTGTCAAATGGAATTACTCAGAGCAGCGAATTTACCATGAAATTACACTGTTGATACTCCTCTTCTGCAATATGGTATCAATGCGACAATACCAGAAGTTGTCACGAGCCATGGGGAAACCGTGCCCCGTAATCCGGTAGCTCGTAATAATCCCGCGTAATTAATATTTGGTACTAAAACTTCTGTAAGCAGATAAAAATGGATTTCATATCAATATTGAATGGATTACTCAACATATCTAGAAGTAACAGAGTTGCGATTGAAAATCATGAGCATCCATATCTACATGAATCAAAATGATTAACATATCACAGAAACATTCGATACTTACGTGAATAATGCAGTTAACAATAACACAAGTGCTACAACTGATCCAGATGAAGCTGCAATGGCACCAGCTCCATACTGAGCTTGACCACAAGCAGGCGGACAAACCGGAATAATTGTTTCTGTGAAAATGGACGTAAAAACGAAAATCTAATGAACATGCCAATTACATAGAAATAATTCTGCAATTTATATTTCCTAACAAATATCTCGTGCACAAATCTAAGTATTGGAGTATTCTACCTACATACCCAACTGAATACACTAATTATTGCGAGCCAGAGTGAATGCATAGAAAGATAACGCTTTACATGATGATTTATATTCTCATCACTTACCAAATAGTTCAACTGTTGTTTGATCACTACCAAGTTTATTGGCAGCCTTGCAAACATACTCTCCATACTGCCTCTTTTCAATCGTCAATATACGGATTGTTGAGTCTGTGAATTCATCAGCAGTGGCGAAAATAGATATTGATTGATGCTGATTGTTCGAAAGTTGGACATCATTCTTCAACCAAGTAATAGCAGGTGGTGGATATGCCTCTACATGACATTCTAAATCCATATCGAATTGTAATGCTTGTCCTAAACGTGGCCGTGGTGCTGTTACAACAGGTGCGAATTCCACCTCCAAATTGACATGACGTTTGGCACCGCGTCCAACACGATTATCAGCAATGCAGTAATAGGTTCCACGATCTTCTTTACGAACTGATGGAATTTTCAATACGTTCCCTCTGCGAGAAAATAAATATTCAAATATTATCGGATATTTGATTTTTTCTCAGATAATCAAAATTTTCTTCGTATCAGTGATAACTCACCGGAAACTTGAGCCACCTGTTGGTAGAATGGCGTTGTTCTGACGACGCCATGAAATTTTCGGAGTAGGAAAACCACCAGCATAGCAATCGAGCGTTACCGATTCACCTTCGCTGACAACTCGGGAACGTGTTGAATTATCACTGATGTATGGTGCACGACGAACTTGAAGCTCGACTGAGGCTCCAACCATAACAGTTACCGAAATAATAACACGGCAGATGTAGAAACCAGCATCGGTCTCCTGAATATCTTTGATCTAGAAATGAACGATCATTGATGATCAACCTCTCTGACGGAACATGATTGGAAAACCTCCAAATATAACAAATGGGTATGTCTATATACCTGGAGTGTATAAGTAGAGGTGGCATCGTCGTATCTAAGACTGAAACGACTATCTTTAAGGATCAGAGAAGTTTTCGATGCTAAAGGCAATTCGTTCCCATCTTTATTCACTTTGATCCACAAAACCGCGTAGTCTTGTGCATATTGAACAGAGCATTGCAAATCGACATTATTTCCGATATCCTTGATTTGTTCTTGGGATATATATGATATTGTTGGTGTTCTTTGAGCAGCCACTGCAAAAATCGACTGCGATGAGCACATCAAACAATTTACATGTATATACATATATAACAACAATTCCATTAGCAAATAGAACAAATGCATCGTTTTGAAAATAAAAATCTTCATACGCAAACAATGATGATGTCAATTGGGTTATCATCAATGAATTCTGAACTTAGCACTTGCACTCATGTGCTGAATGGTTTAATTAAATCACAACAGCTTAATTGTATGATCAATGTCCAACTATATACTCATCATGAAATTTTTATGCATGTACAAAATACATTCAATATTAATCATCATATTCAGCATATCTTTCTGCTGACTCAAGCTATCCATTCAATTTATGATTACTGAATAGTAAATGTTGCAATAGTTGATGAATAGATTGACTGATAACTAATGCATACCAAACAAGTTTGAAAATTCCTCATAAATTACCTGTGTGCAGTAATGCTACAACAAAAATTATTCCTGCGTAACCCATTGAATTGATCGTCATTGAGACACACCCAATTGCTATTTAATCAACAACGTTGAATAATTCTTTCCACTATTTTATAGATGTTGTAATTTGAGACTGCAACGTTCCAATTGATTTTTGTTTTCACTCACGATTAATCATACAAATACCGTTATTTCCCGCGTGTTCACACGTGACATTAATCAAGTTATATAGGAGTTATTCGGATTGTTGCTATCACCGACGCATCGTTAATAATTTCTACTAATGCGCGTTGTTCCCACACACAGATTGCTTATTCATATACGAATATGTTGTGGCTAGGGTGCTGATGCTAAGATAAAAATGGCGGCTAAGTGGCGACGCCAGATGGCTTGGTCAAACGAGCAACTGAATAACGAATCTCCTGCTTATTATTTCATGCCCACGTCGGTAAACTGGGAAACGTGCATCATCATGAGAAGTTGATGTCGATAACACATACCCCAGTAACTTTTATCTACCCGATTTATCTTTATAGTTTATTCAGCTAATAGATTTGTCTCCAGATTTGCTAAAACAGTCGAATGATTGACGTCTATCTCAACTTCGTGACTGTAGTGACGAACAGCGACATATCCGATATGACATCGAAATCATGAATGAAAAAATTGTTTCACCCTAGGACGATGCCGGTTATATCTCGAGCTATAAATATATTCTAGATTTATGTATACGATTGTGTCGATGTGGCTCGATCGACTTGAATATTTTACGAGTTGAATAACCGATGATATTGCAGGTGATGTGAGATGAGGTAAATGACAAGGTTGAACTTGTTGTAAATTTGGCTGTGTCCCCATTCGCCATCTATCTGAATTACGGCTGTTGAAAAATTCGATCGTAACTTGTAAATTTCTTGTTGTTGAATTTGAATTCTTTTACGTTTTTGAACTATGGTCATAATGATAATCTGCATAGGTAACCGTGAACTAACACACTTCTGCTTGGATTCCTGATGATCGAAGGTCACTGACAATGTCCTGCTTGGATGTACTAAAAATACAGATGGCCTCAACATTGATACACTCCAGGGAAGTTGAGGTTGACAAATGCATTCATTTCAATGCAACAATCAAGGATTGTCATCATACCGGATAGAAACCACGAAAATTTTCTGATCTCGTGATCAATTAATAAATTATAACTGACATTTATGATACCACTTCATCATATTATTATATAGCTTATGATAACATGATGGAAGATCCTGGGAAATGTCAATTCATGCATGCATCTATTTGAGAGATGTATGTGTCTTTTTCAATGACCTTCTCTTGGGAGCCATTTTGAAGATTAACAATGAGCCAACAGATAATTGCACGTGTCGCTTTGTCGGTAGACTGGAGCAATTATGCTAGACTAATGACATAATTGCAAACTATCTGCATACGTCTAGAAACTATCCTACAGTGAGGGGGTACTGGGGTCCGGCTTCTTCTCTTAGAGATGGACCAATGTTTTTCAACAATGTCATCTACCATCACAATTTACCAACGTATGTATGTCTGTAATAGTTGATCATGTTATTCCGCGCGGTTACCATAGCGATTTGAAACCATCACCTGCATATTCACTCGAACAGAATCTTTACTAATGCTCACTTCATGTCCGAATGCAGATGAATTGGAAAAGAACTCAACAGGAGACACCAATGCGACCACTCATGGTCTTCATTGTGAAAATGTATACACGAGGACATGCGACACATGTTTTTTTCCTCATTTTCATGTGAACTTACATGTGGATAGAATAGATATATGCTTCAATGGTATACACGGACAATAATTCACAACTTGATGTACATCGCATGCCAATGACAATGTGTATAGGCCGGGCACACACAACACTTGTGTGTTTCATCGACTATCTAAATCTACAGTCGGACCTGGTGCACGAGCCCGTGGTCAATTTAGTATCGTATTGTCGTTGGATCTGTCTGACATGTTCATTACAACGCGTTCGTGAGGGAGAATGTTCCGCAGCGATACTGAAATTTACTTTAATTATAGTCATGGAAGCCACTTGGTTTAACATTATTTTTCAGTTCGGGGTTTCTCGAGTGAATGATGAACAAACGAGTATTGGTGTCATTCAAATGAAAAACGATATTGGAGGTATCGCGTTCACTTCTGCGGTTTCTATTCATGTACAACGTTCTAAATAATTACAGTTTCTACTGTTGAATGAATTATTGTGTCGAATATCGTTATCATTCAACTTTATATTCTATCGATGCATAAGCGGTTTTGTCCGACAATTATTTGTTGACGAGTTAGTGATTTAAAAGAAAGCCTATTGATGTAATTTGGACATAAATCATTGTGCTTTATTGAACAGTGAACAGACATGGGTTGTGTTATAGTACCGGAGTAATTCATTTTTCCATTTGATTGATAGAAAGAGACCCAGATAAAGTTGAGTATCAAGTGCATCAAGGCCGAATGACAAAGCATATTCATTGGATATGTAACAGTGAAGTTACCTCGTTTTATTTCCATTAATAATTTCATAAGGGAGAACGTGTGGAACTTTCACGTTGTGCTATTGTGCTTATACATTCGAGTGTAGGTGTATTATTGTTTCCCTCCCTCTCTATAATTTTCTCACTTTTCACTCTATTGCTCCGTTTATATCGTCATTGATCGATGTCGATTTCCCACGACGAGGGATTCGACGAGAGCGTCGTAGTTTTAAGGGAGGAGGAGCAGGAGAACAACGTCCTACAACTGCAACTTGCTATCAGGAACGAAACTATCCCTCTACCACTTCCGCCACTGTTGGGCGATCTGGCTGGTTGCAGTCCAAGTTACCTGACATGCACATCACCCGCATTCACATTCCGCGACGCTGCTGAATTAATAGACAACAGTATTTCAATTGAGAACGAAATTCAGGTAATTTATTACAACAAATAAATTCATCGATTCATATTGACTTCTTTTTCATTGCATTTAAAATTATTTCGATGTATTTCTTCTTATGAATGATTGTAAATGTGTTATGAATGACTATGATTTCTTATTATAAATCCTAGTTCAATTGAATTTATTCGATGCTATCTCATTCTAGACTTCACGCAGCCCCCATTTTCGTGATAATTTTCAACTACCAGAAATACAATACTCGAGCCCATCGAAGTCGCAATTGAGCGATCTTGTACGATCAATTGGAACACCGGACGTGTCTCTTGCATCAACATCAGCATCATCGCTTTCATCATCACCAAAGCGACATTCGTCAATAATTGGAGACGAAGTTAGTCGTCATTTGAAGAATATTCTAATGCCGACAGTCGACCGTTTGGAGAGCGGGGAGTTGAGTGGCTATGGTGGTCCTGAAATTATTTATACACCTGATAACAATATTGGGCCGAGGATGGCAAATGATGATATAAGAGAATTAAGTCCTAAAAATAAGAAAATATCGGCTGCATCAGTTTTTCCATTGGCTACCAGTCTGGCAGTAGTTCGTGAGGCCTTCGGTAACTTTTATTTCATTTTTTGATGCGTGATAAATTATTTTACCATCCTCTATTTTACTCAGAGTCATGATCTCATGGCGTTTACATTTCTATCAGTATTTTTCGATAGACATGATATGAAATGTGTTGTATTTTTCTCAGTTGTAATCAAAGGTTCTTTCATACATTTATGTAGCTACCGCGATTAGCAATCATTGATACGATGACGCCACGGAGATTTATACTGGAACACGCACATGAATCGTTACACGCATATAAATATTATGCATGTCAAAAATGATAGCGACAAATGTTTGTAATGAAAAGATAGTATGGAATTTTTATCACACTATACTCTTTATATTATTGTGACATCATTTCTCTATAACGAATGGTCTCCACCAATAAATTACTGTCACGCCAACGATATTTTTTCTCAGACATATGCGTATTAAATGTTCGTTCCATCAACGGTCTTATATTGGTGCTCATTATAAGTAGAAATCATTGGCAACGAACTCTCTTGTCACATGGAAACACCAAATTATTTCTTCATCCATCAAGCTGCTAAAGAAAATACTGGCGAAATAATAAAAGGGAAAAATTAGAACAGCCAAAATGATGGGGAAGAGTATTATACCATATATTACACGTTAGTATTTCTCCTACTAATCAATAACAATTATCTGATGAGAACTTCGAAGAGTTCAAACATATACATGGTATTGGGTATCAGCGTAAATTATATGAAGACAAACAGTGCATCTTGGATACCGAAATAATGTGGAGTGTAGTTTCCCAACAATCACTTGCTCTCGGGAGTTTGATATTGATGCAAATGATGATCGAGGGAGAAGGAACCATCGTTCTACGATATTAATTCATATGTTCATTGTCTAATAATTATTTTCTTCTCATCAATAGGGCCAAAGTTGACACCAGCGATGTCTGAAACTAATTCATTAGTACCTACTCCAACACCAGGTGATGGTCCGCTCGGAGATGAATTGGCAGTGAAAAATTTGGCTATGCAGAATGGTGATGCAGACACTGGGCCCCATGATAATGAACTGGACTCTGAAACACTTTTCTTTCGGTAAACCAATTTCATTATTGTATTCAGCATATTTGTGTAGTGACATGACAATTTTCATTCGTCATCTTCCTGTCATGAGAGCAATAAATTTTTTATCTCTTATGTTTTAGCTATATGTCCGGTTGAAGTGATGTTTTATGAAATAATCGTTCATACACACGACAGGAAATAGCACGTAGATGGTTAAAGCACCCTTGTTGACCCTCTAATTAGTACGAGATAATTAGAAGATATAAAACTGTTGTATCACACTGTTCTATCCAACGTGACGTGATAAATATAGCGAATGAAGGAATATCAAATGGAATCAAAACCTTTTTATAGAAACTATCATTATTTTCATTCGTGTTATTCATTTCATTTATTTATGCATTAGTTTGTCTATTTTTGTTATTTGATGTAATAACTTGATTGGAAAATTTTTTTACGAGAGATTAATATTCCATGATATAGTTATTCTATAGACAGTAGAACTTTATGTCTCTTATGGACAGGAGTATTGTGAATGACGACATATAGACGAAATCAATCTAGATCTGACGTCAGTATCTGTAGTAGTTTGTGAAATTTTAATTGTGAATTCTTTTTCTCATCGATATCACACAGAGTGACAATGTACACGCACTGAAAATATCGATCATAAGCAAACAGACAGGACACAATGAAAGTGGCGATAATGAAAGACAAATCGTTTGTGTGAAAGAATGACTATAACCCAGTTTTTATACAACTTATTTTTTTTTTTAGGGATGGTCAAAGGCGTATTGACATGGTATTGGTTTATCAGGAGGAAAATACAGGTGTAATGACTGAAATAGAAGCAAAGCAGAGAGAGCAGCGTCGTGTATTTCAGGAAAATTTATTGAAGGAAGGTTTACAAATGGAATTAGAACCGAAAGAAAATTCATTCGATGGCAAAACTTATTTCTTGAAGCTTCATATACCCTGGAAAGTTAAAATTCAATACGCTGAAGTTATGAATCTCAAACTGATTACCAAGAGGCTCATTACTATTTCAGTGAAGGCTTGGGTAAGTCTTGAATTAGTTTTTTTTCTTTAACTTCAACATGAAAAAAAAAACAATATTGTTGTGTTTGTTCTATTTCATTCTCATATATTTCTTTTCCGTCTTTTGTTCTTTCCGAAGAGTGATGATGGAAAAAAGAGTAAAAAAAAAGTTTGGGAGAAATGGTCAACGTGGTTGGATTGGATAAAAAAAATTCACTCATGGGATTTGAATCTTCATCCGGAAGAGCCGAGTTTTTATGCTAGTCGTAATTCGGATGAGCACGAGGAGATGTGAGTGATGAATCAATTTTGAAAAATGACACTGAATCACCGTTGATATAAATCCGCACAAATTACCTCCTCACTATTCTATAAATATTTCATGAAATAAGATAATACACAAGGCATTACTTTCGCTGACCTTCGCACAATACTGCTGTCTTCGAAATATATATATATATATAAATGTATTAGTTTCGAACGTTTGCTGTATAATATGACAATTATAGATATATTCTCAACAGCATTTATGTATGAAAAGATGGTCATTCCATTCTACCTATACTTGACCTATCGGATATTTCAAATCCATATATAATTACGTAATGTACTTCCATTCTGTCGATTTCACCCACATTCATGTTCTTTTACAGAAAAGTACTCCAACTAATGAAAATATAATGCAAGATTATTTTCATTTATTCATTAACATTTTCATATATATTCTGCTCCATTTTCCAGATTTTTGGTGAAAGATCGAGAAACAGCATATTCGCCAGCACAAAGGTCACTTATTGTTATGCAAATTCTATCCCGAACGAGGTATGATACGGTACACGAAAAAGCTGGAATAAGGAGATTAATAGCTGATGGAACTTTTATCGACTGTTTTCCATTACACGAAGGTCCATATGATCGGCCTGGACCTGATGGTGTCCCACTGGACCGTCATCTTCTTTATCTCATATGGGCACGGCCCTCACAATGGTAAATATGAATTGGTAATGGTTGCAATCGCCAGACTGTTTTCAGTTTGTATTGTCGCAATTAGGATTAACTTTCTGGAATCATTATGAAAAGAATTTAGTACTTGTCATTGAATGATTCTATTTATGTCATAATCAATATACATTAAACATAAATTCATTGTGGGATATAAGAACAATACTGCGTCCGCATATATTTCTTTATTGGGACACACAAGGCACGCCTGACAATATATAGTCTTTACTACTTAATTTCTTTCTCCAAACGGAATTCATAAAAACATGTCGGTGATATTAATTTAATGTTTATTTGTACATCACTCTAGTAACAGAGGTTGAGTGGATGAATATATTATTGAATTCGATATCGATGTTTTTATTTCAGGTATAAAAAACAGCCGTTGTGGCTCATTAGACGATATTTCGGAGAGAAAGTTGCACTTTATTATGCCTGGCTAGGTTTTTACACTCGTGCTTTGTATCCACCTGCTGTTGTTGGATTATTGTGTTTCTTCTACGGACTTGGAAGTATGGAGGGACCAGACAATATACCAAGCAAGGAAATTTGTGATCCTACTTCAGCGGGAAACATAACTTTGTGTCCACTATGCGATAGGGCATGTTCTTATCGTAAACTTGGAGACTCGTGTTTATTTTCGAGACTTTCTTATCTATTTGACAACCCTTCGACAGTTTTTTTTGCTATTTTCATGTCATTTTGGGGTAAGAATATTTTGATATTATTCTCCATCAAATAAGCTTGGATCTATGAAGATTTATTGTTAATTATACATGTTTCCATTGATAGCAACAAGTTTTCTTGAATTTTGGAAACGTCGACAAGCGGTCATAGTCTGGGAATGGGATTTACAGATGGCTGATGGTGATGAAGAACCTAGGCCAGAATTTGAATCGTCAGTGAAAACATTCCGAGTTAATCCAGTGACAAGAGAACGTGAACCTTATATGCCTGCATTGTCTCGTGCATGGAGGTACATGGTCACTGGCTCGCTCGTATTCTTCATGGTAAAATTTCCAACTAATTTATTGCCGCGTATATTTCAATAGTATTGCAGCATAATTGATGTTAAATTATCGTCGCATTCATTTTTGTGACAGATTTGCGTTGTTCTCGGTGCAGTCCTCGGTACTATAATTTATCGAATATCATTGGTCGCAGTATTTTATGGTGGTGGAGGAGTTTTTTTGAAGCGACACACAAAAATATTTACCTCAATGACTGCTGCACTTCTCAACTTGGTAATTATCATGATTCTCACACGAATTTATCAGCGACTAGCAAAGTGGATGGTGAATATGGAAAACCCAAGAACACAAACTGAATATGAAGACAGTTTTACATTCAAAATATTTCTCTTCGAGTTTGTGAATTTTTATTCATCACTCATTTACATTGCTTTCTTCAAGGTAAGACTTTTCAAATTATTACCTCATTTCCCTTCTCGCCACACACTAAGGCAAACGCAAATTTATCAACAGGGACGATTCTATGTGCATCCAGGCGATGTAGACGCCCGATCATCAGAATTTTTCCGAATAAAAACGGATGTGTGTGACCCTGCTGGTTGCTTATCTGAGCTTTGTATACAACTAGCCATAATCATGATTGGCAAACAATTATTTAATAATTTTATGGAAATTCTCTCGCCGAAAATGTGGAACTGGTGGCGCAAGAGAACACACAAAGCTGCAACGAAGGATCATGAGAGACCATACACATGTTGGGAACAAGATTATCAATTGCAGGATCCAGGAAAACTGGCACTCTTTGATGAATACCTCGAAATGATTCTGCAGTATGGCTTCGTGACGTTATTCGTTGCGGCGTTTCCTCTAGCACCATTATTTGCATTACTTAACAACATTGGTGAAATTCGGTTAGATGCTTATAAAATGGTGAAAGAAGCACGACGGCCACTGGCTGAACGTGTCGCCGATATTGGTGCTTGGTACGGGATTCTCAAAGGCGTTACTTATGCTGCAGTCGTTTCTAATGCTTTCGTCATAGCTTATACATCAGATTTCATCCCACGATGTGTCTATGCTTTCGTGTATTCACCTACGAATGATTTAGTTGGTTATATTGACAGTTCTCTCTCAGAGTTCAACACTTCTGATTATCGAGAAGATATGGTGAGTCAGGCTTCCGATTGGAAACCGTCTACATGTCAATACAGAGGCTACAGAAATGGGCCTGACCATGCAAATGATCCTTATGGCCTCAGTCCACAATATTGGCATGTGTTCGCTGCTAGACTAGCATTCGTCGTCGTTTTTGAGCACGTGGTGGGTTGGAAACGACTTAATTTATCGTCTAGATTGTACCATTAACTATATCATCATGTTTTCTTTCAGGTGTTCTCATTGACTGGTGCAATGAGTTACATCATCCCAGAGACACCAGGTGCCATAACAACACAGATAGCACGAGAAAAAGTTCTAGCACAAGAGGCAAGGTATGAGAAAGGTGTGAAAGGCTTCGATGATGATGATGAATTAATATCAATGTTGAGAGAGAATGGGTCGATTGGTGCGAGACCAGGAGCGCGGCGTGGAAGTTGGGCAACACGATTCAGCAAACTGAGTGATACTCTCGATGCTCATATTAGTATTGGTGCTAGACAGAAGAGAGTTAGTGATGCATCGACTGCTCACGATGCCGCGTAGTATAAATATGGGATGAAATAATCACGAAATATCGAAAATTCTGATGCTGAGTTATGTAATTATGAGGCTATGGATTCAATTGAATGATATCTGCTGAAAAATCAATATTTACATGAATTATCGCAATGATGTATGATATTTCAAAGTTGTTAGCGGAAATGAGTATCAGGATTATTGTATTTTTGTGATTCTCACTGCTGCCAAAGTAATGTCTTAACATTCATTGTCTGAAGACTGGTAAATGTTCAATGGATGATAAGAAAGCTAGTCATGATGAATAATGTTAAGTAAAGCATAAGGGAGTTGCTTCCTACAATCATGAAAATGAAAATAATGTTCCAGTACAAATAGATGTGAATATGATCGTTCTAACAGAATAAGATGATTAAGTATAAGATGTTATCGCCTGCATATGGGTTATATCAATGATGAATACGTATTATCTCTCCAAGCGATTCTCGTAGCGCGTAACTTTATTCAATAACTATGACAGATTATTTTTTATTACTCACCAACAGTGCATTTACTCATTGATAAATGTTCATGTCTGCGTGGTTCGTATTTACGCCAACAACCCGCAATTGGCGAGGACTCAGCCGATAGAAAATTAAATACAACTCATAAAAATATATATTTGTGTTTATAAATGAACAACTCGTTGAATACTACACAATATAATTTTTATTTTACATTATCCAAATATTTCACGTCGTTGTGTTGCAACGATATCATATCAATTTAATATTATTACAATAACTCATTTTCAATGAAACATATTTATAATAATATACATGTACATATTCGTTCATCTCTTTTTCCTCTCGAATCATTTCATTCATATATTCATTTATAGTTATTATATTGGCCTATGATACGACTTATAGTCGTGACGAGTGCACGTAGATTACGTTCTTTGTTACTCTCAATTTCACTTCATTTTCCTCGTCACATTGTTCATCACATCTTATTCACGATTAACATTATTTTATGTCAATGATTGGTTTCTTTCTTTTTCCATAGTTAAATCTAAAACGTTCACAGTTTATATAACATACGTACCCACTTTTATATTGTATCACAGTTGTATTGGAGGAGGTGTCAACAATGGTTTCGAAGATGTGTGAAGGAAAAGAGTTGGAGAAAAGAAAAAAAAACGGAGAATTGGGGAATATAGAACAAAAGGGAGACATTCTGAAAGAGGCGTCTGATGTATTCGATAATTGGGGTTACCAGATTCTACACAATTGTCTTCCATCCCCATCTTTTCCCTCCTGAAAGACAGTATATTCTTTCACACCGTGTCTTGCTTCGCCATGATAAAAAAAAAGCGCATTCATATACACAAATTATCATTTCAATTTTTACTGATCCTCCTTTATAACAAATCTATTCTCTTCTTCTGTTTCGTCTCTGATGTGATCTATTAAGAACAACGACGATTAATTATAGAAGAATGTTGTAAGTAAATTATTCTGTTTTTCCGTTTGTCAATTTATTCCACTTTGTTCACTCGCTCTCGATCTATATCACGATTCATGACACAATCAACGGATGTTCTACTGATATTTGCGAGACATCAATTTCCCGCATGTCCCAAATTTTACAAATATATATTTTCTTTTTCTTTTCTTCAATTGATATCATACTGGCGTGTTATTTTGCGCCCGGATGGGGTTTACACATACAATATATATTTGAATATAAATATACATACATATACATATGTATACGTTATTCTACTTGAAAATCTAACGGTAATTTTACCTACCGCTTATTGTTAGAAATATCTAAAAATATACTATACAAGTTATAACAGTCTGCAGTCGGCATGCGAAAAAATAAACCGTCTTCGATTTTAAAACAAAGAAAGAAAAATTGATAAAATAAAAAAGCTTCGCAATTTTGAATTTTTTATGCTATTATACATTGGTAATATGGATATTTTTTCACATCCAATTTTATTTCTTTCACTGATCGACTATCACCTCAAAATGAGAGATCATCTGCATCATCATTGCATCCTCATTGCATCAGGGCAGGGAATGTCAGAGGTAAACCAAACCCATAGAGGTTTGTTGTCAAAGTCGTTGTAGAGTTATAATTTTTTATCTCCCACTCTTCATATTGTTTTTTCAATGTCTAAAAATGAAAAATCTCTTATTGTGCGCTGGTTTGATACATCTAGTAGAGTATATATACCTAGCATCTTATCCTCATAACTGATTACCATCGATATTATCGACGAATTATCATTAATTTGTCTCTGCTTGTACAATGAACAAATACTATCTTTCATCTATCCACAAAAATGTTTTAACTGTGATATATATATATTTATCTGTGAAATCAGCACGGAATTTGAGCTTTATCTGTGCATGATATTTCCAACTTATCCATATCACCATAATTCACACTGAATAGATATGAGATATAATAATTCAGCTTGGACCTGGTGGCGCATTGAAATTAAACATGGTTGTTGGTGGACGTCCTGGCAGGGGCTTTGGCGGTAAACGCGGTGTGATAGCGCCATTGGGTTGTGTTGGTGGCAATTTTGTTGGACTAGGTCCATTGAATGATACATAACGTCGTGGATGCGTTGCATTTGAACACGAACCTTCTAGTGTAGAATTACGTCTGGCTAATAATGCTGACGTACTCGTATTTAATGTTGGTGGCAGTCCTGGTGGAAAGGTCACAGGTAAATCCCGACGAGGGGGTAATGGTGGTGGCGGTGATGTTCCTTCGCGTGGTGGAAGTATCGGAGCATTGGGTGCTTGTCGTACCTGATTAGATAAAGCAATGAGAATACGTAGAAAATTGATAAACACTCAATTGAGTGGTGGATGACGTAGTTTAACAACTCTACCTGTTGTGGCGATTCACTTATGGAACTTTCACGTCGCCTGTGACCTCGCGGTGGCAATGGGGGTGGCGGTTGAGAAATGGACTGATGACTGGGTGACGGTGGAGTTGGTAATGCTCCAGGACTTCCAGCAGATGATGGTAGCCCAGCTAATGCACTCATAACGCCGATTGTTCCGGAGTTAAACCCAAAATGAGTTGTCTGCGGTTGATGGTGTGGTGGTAAATGTCCAGGTGAACCGAGTTGCGGACTGTTGCCTGGAGAGCCCAATGACAATCCGGACATACTCAATGGCCCTGGTGAACCAGGAGGTGGACCTGCCCCTTAATTGAATCCAAAGATATGATTGAATTCACAATTTCTTAGAGAATCGTTTGGGTGATATAATTTCTTTCCTTACCACCAAGTAGAACGGGCGCAAATACACTGTGATCACTCGAGTGAATCATATTTTGAGATGTGTGTGGCGGTGTTTCAGGCAATTCCGATTGTTGCATAACATCTGGAGTTGGATCGTGTAATCGAACGCTAGATGCTACTGCTTGCAGAGGTGCTGGTAATTTGCCGCCCATACTCCGCGCTTTAATTCCCGGTGATTTCAAATTCAATTCCGGCCATTTACGTGCAACACGCGGTGGTTGTCGACATCCTCGTGGTTCTACTTCCAAGCTTTTGTTATACAGATAATTGCTGATATCTGCGTCTCTCATGTTGGGATCGAACGGAGAGAGATTCTCAATGAAATGTCGTATTCTCGGTTCCATTGACAAACAATATGGTTGATTTTGGTACTGTTGTATCTCGCCAGTTATTTCGGCAACTTTTCGTCGTTTACTGAAGTTTATCAACTCGGGACTGCTTGGAAGATAATCCGGATTTCCTTCTTCAATGTGAAGTATATTGGTCAGGTACATGCCTGTTCAAGACAACAAGAGAATGAATAAATGTGTCGAGATTTCAGAGCAGATCATTTTTCTATTCATCTTTCAATGTGAAAATTCAATTTACCGAAAAATGGTACACATGGTGGGTTGATAGAGCGCAATTTCTCTTGATATTTTCGAAAATGATCGTTATTTAATTCACGGGCTTCTTCCAAGGATTTTTCCAATCGCGCAGGAATTTGCTGCAACGATGTATCCAAAATAAATAATGGTCTAAATTAAGTAGAAGTAATTCTTCTATAACCTACCTGGAAAGTAAACTTCAATCTGTACACCGATGCAGATCCCATCGCACTAACAATTGCCAACACACCATTAAAGTTATTGAGATCCTGCAACACCATCATTATCTCGATCGCACGCGACACAATTGCCACTCTCTCTTCGAGATTTTCAGCTTCTACTATTGTTTTCTCAAGCCACCTAGTAAACTGCAATGCCAAACCAGATATGAATCAATCTAACTATTACAAAATTGTGATTAAAATCTGAAATTTTTCCAGGCTTACATTCGTTGTGTGCTTTATCATTTTCAACAAGTTCGGAGATGTCTTCTCTTTATCTTTCTTTGTCCAAACCGAACCAACAAGCTCAGATGGTTTTACTGTTCTGTACAATTCGAATTCCATTAGAGTTAACTGCCTTGCCAACTCAATGGGATGTAACTGTTAATTTAACAAAGTTCAATATGAAGGATACTGTTTGTAACGAGTTGATGGTTGTTTAATCTCAATATACTGTTGAACTGAATTCGAATACTGTACCGTAAGAATCCCCCATTCTTCTTCAGGGACTCTGAGATGCCATTCAATTGGCGGTGGTGATTTCTCGAAACTAAAGGTAATAGGTCGTTGTTCTGATGGTTCGCATTTTCTTTGTACAATTTTAATGACCGAGTCTACCCATTTCCTCATTGATTTTCCACTGACAGTATCCAAGAATAATTGCAATCTTTCTAAAAGATTCCTATCACGTTCGAAATCATAAAAATGATGGTCAACCCAATGCCTCAAGACATTTAAAACACGAAATTGAACTGGCTGACAGAATTCTTTGCGATATCGTTTCCAATCTTCACGCGCCGTTGCTTTACAACCTGTCGGTTTTTCTTCATCGCCATAAACCAACGATGGGTCTGGTATGTCAAAACGCTCAATCAATAAAGTAAGCAATTCTTGAGGTGAGCAAAAACTCCTGTAAAACATTTTATCATGTAATTATTTAGCTGCGCAAAACAGGGAAAGATGTAGTCGAGTTTATTTCATCAATTATTCCCATCACTGACCTATAAGTCGTAAGGAATGTCCGTACAAATGCCGGATCGGCATAAATATGATACGTAAGCCTTTCAACCAATTTAACCAACGTCGCGCCTTTAATTAACGGCACACCGCCATTTTCTCTCGCTTCCAATACCACATTCTCCGCGCAGTCTTGTTCAGCAAATTTATACAAATGCGGTGGTGGTAATCTCAGTGGATGCTTCCTTTCTTCATCCAATAATATACTATCCAAAGTTCTTTCTAACATACTTTTCGTGTTCAACATTACCAGATCCGCCATCCAACTGTTTTTATCCTCAACTGACTTAGCAACCAATGTAACATTCGGATGATCTCTCGGTGCAATTTCGAAAGCATTTTTTAATTCTAATATTCAATATGAGAACGATATAATTTCTATTAGAACAAAATACATACAATCTCTACGAAACATATTGCATTGTTTGCAGCTTCACACTTACCTTCAGTATCCTCACGATCAATAATATCAACTTTTCTGATGAAAAATCGTTCTTTTAGTCGTAATTCCCCTTGATGCGCTGGGTGACCACCAACAACACCAACAGCTGCAACACTTACACTCACACGTTTGCCACTGCTCGGTTTACAAAGCACTAATAATCCATCGAACAACAAAGCTCTCCTTTCAGTTAATCTACGTCCATTACTTCCAACTTTTCCTAACATGTCCTCACGTATGAATTCGTTACAACACTGTCCAATATCACGTTGATCCCACCCATCAACAGTTTTCTGTAATTCATTTGTTTTTTCTAATGCTGCATGACGTCTTGCTCGGCTTTGCATGCGCAATCCCGTGTCTTTTTTCGGTAGACTCGCGACTGATTGCAATAATTCCATCTGCAATGGCCTCAGTAAACCTTGTACTTGCTCCAGCGTCTCGCTGTCTTCAGTGTTAGGTGTACGTTTTTGTAATACCTGTGAAATGATGGTTTAATAGTTCAAAATTCTTTTGGGATTTATCATACAGAAAATATATTTCTTTATATTCAAAGCATACTTTGATATAATCGAAGTACAAAAAGCAATGCCAAACGGGTTGCAGCAATAATTTTGGCAAGTAGTACTTGACAGCCTCTTTGAGACCGTGACCGGCAGCACGCAGAGCAGCATTTGCTTCGGGTCTGGATAATAACCTTGTTAGAACTTCACGACTAGGTGGGCTATTCATATCTCTTGCATATCTGGAAATGATTAATGGTTAATATCATCTGGAACTTCTGAAATGAAAATTTATAGTGTGTAGTTCACTGACTTTATATAAACGTCAAATTCAGCAGCCTCAGCCAATTCCTCGAAACACGAGCCGACTGTAGGCGTCTGTTTTTCTTCAGTTATTTCCATTATATCTTCCAAACTACCTAACAATGTCACTGTCACTTCGTAGATGTCCATAATATTGCTGAATAATGTCTCTAATTCGCAACGATCTTGCGTGAGCTTGGCTATTTCTTCTCGGAACACCTACGGAATTAGATAAATCAGCATTATCCACTGTCATTCACTCTTCCTTTTATATGTCTCTACATTTGCTTACTTTTATTATCATGTAGAGATCACGTAAATAATGACGTTCATCATGAATCAAATCTCGAACAGATTCTTCATACGTCTGGGAGACAACTGCACCCAGACTGCTCTGTGGACCCTCCGCACAATCGTCTTGATAAAACATATCCATTAGTACCTGAAAGCATCAAATTAAAAACAGTGAGATATTACCAGATACATTTTCCTATTTATAACACACTCAGACATAGGGAATGTAGTGAAGTTTGAAGCATCACATTTGAAACACTTTCAGATATTCACAGATATTACGAATCATTTCTTTGCTCCATTATTGGGAAACGACATATTTCTAATATAGTGCACTGAAAACAGAAGAGCGATATGTGAAGGATGGCTATAACAACGACGTATGATCCAATCACCCTACAGTAATGACTCTTACTATATGGAATCGAAAGCATGAAATATCCAATGTTGGGATGCTGTTTCCACTTGTTCTGACCGAACTAGGTCTGATAGTTGATGATGGCCATATGAATGATGACGATTTGGACGAAAGGGTGAAATTTATATCGAAAATATACTCTCAGGATCATTATCATCATCATCAATGATATTTCAGGCCCTTCTCAAGTACGTACCACCTGCAGACGGCGTGAACGGTGAACAACGAACATGGTTGGTGTTGTGTAATGTTAGTGGAAAGCATGTAATAAAGCAGAAAAAATATGCAGGCCAATTTCCATTTCTATACAGAACTTATCTCGCTTCTTTCCCAATAGATTTCATAAAAGAAATTCGAACAATATCCCATATCATGTAATGGAATTATTCCAAGTTTGTGAACAGCAAACAATGAATGAAGATTTAAGCACAAATGATTATTGGCGGAAAGTAAAAATAACAGACAGTAAAGAATGAGAAACAAAACAAATTGAATATGTTACCATGTCTGCATACATAGCAACCCGTATGTCTTCACATGAGATCTCAACGTGACGGATATTCTTGACATAATTTCCAGCCAACTGCAAGGAACAGAAAAAACGAAATGATAATAAATAAAACAGCAATAGAAATAAGAAGTTGAACAATGCAAAGGAATTTGTCGATTGTTTTCATTCCCTAACTCTCACCTTCAATATATCAGCAGAAATGTATTCGAGTACTCCAACCACAAATAAACTGACTTGAGAATCAATTTTGTGCTGTAATACTTCCTGTAGAGAAAAATACAGACGAATAAAATCTCAAACCATAGTGAAAATCAATTTCGATGTTCTTGAATAAATACATATGATAGGAGTTACTTTTTGTAGTAATTGATGTATTTTATCAACAGGCAAAACGAGTGGGGACTTCTTCTTTCCTTTCTCCAATGCGTCTCTCGCATCTCTCAATGCCCACCTGTCGATTGGAGTTGGGAATGTTTTTCTTACTCTCTCCTCAACATCTTGTGGTGTATGAGGTGGTGGATGGCCACACAGCATTCCCAGCATCCTCAATATCAAACTCTCAACATAATCTAATGCATCTTGCCTCGCTTCCAGACTCGGATGAACTTGCTCCAAAACCTAAGAAGTTCAAACAGATGAAAAGTAGAGAGAAATACACTGGTGAGTCCGTACATCAACACAAGACATTGAAACAAACCTTTCGCAACGAATTAACAAAGACACCCTTCCATTTAGCAGCATTCTCTTCTTTTTCGAAGTCATAGCCTGACGGCTCGCCCACAACTGACGCCGGTGTCGAAAACATATCACCGTAATTGTATTGTCACACGTCAAGCATAGAATATTGCACGCGTGATATCACAATCATATCCATAAACAAATTCCGACGATTCTTTCTTATAGTCGTCACTGTACTTCTTTCCTCCTCCACATTTTTAACATTGATAAAAGTTCTATCATCTATCAATTGCATTGTTGTATATTCTAACATTTGTAACTTTTGTAATACAACAAACATCCGAAAAATGTTTCCCATCAATAACTTGATGCTTCCACGTTTTTCTCCAACCGTTCACCAAACATTCATTGACAATATCAGATATCTTCATACGTAAACATACTGATTTCATTTCCTATCTCATCAAAACAGAGGGAACATAATCACCACCAACTTCATCATCATCTCCATCATTATTATTATTTTTCTACACACTAGCACACATACTTTTATATCGCTTTGGTTTGGTTAAAGCAGTAGAGATATGGAGAGATGAATAAATGTCTATTGCAACAAATTTTCTAAAAACCACAATGGAATGGTGGTTTGTCGTCTTTTAATCGTGTCTTTGTCCAGGATCATCTCGATATATTGCCCTTGGCATGTATTACTGAGTAAGTGCGCAACGCGATCGGCCACGCATATTCGCGTTCGCACATCTTACAATGCAAAGGGTTCTTTTCATTCTTTTTTTTCCTCTCTCGCACTCTGGCTCTCTCTCCCGCTCTCACTCCCCCGTTCTCACTCGCTCTCCTTCATTTTCTTCGTATTTATGTTCACGCACAATCACTGTCAAGATTATCATTTGATTGATAAATATTTGTGTCCAATATTTCAATATTCACAATATATTCATAATTAATCATTGACGATTAGTTCTGTTTGTCATTATTGTAGTTCTTGACTCCGTTTCTTGGTTGTCTTTTCATCAACGATTATTCGACAAACACGAGCAGCAAAAGCAACAGCAGCACCACCGCCACCATTACATAGAGAGATAGCGGGTAACAACACGGTTTGCATGGTTTGCAGTAGCAGTAGCAGCAATTGTGAGAGAAGGAGAAGGTGGAGGAGACGGTTGCGATGGTTGTGGCAATGGAGAAGGGACAAGGAATAGATGACGTTGTTGAGGACAGAAAAGAAGAAAGTGTAATGGTAAAATGGAAGAGCACCACTGCTGCCACTGGATATTCATCTGCAGCTATTATATATTTAATGTATATCCGATCGATACAGGGAGACAGACATTTTAACGCACCCTGGAACATATCATAATCATTATTTGTCATTGTTCATATCTAACCAACTATCTTTATTTAGATATATTCAATATGTGTACTGCTCATGATGGCATTGTTTGTGGTTATGTTTATGAATTTCATGAAAAGTCGGATACACTTACGTTACGGTGTAACATTATATTCTAAGAAATAATTGTGTTTCAGTTTCATGTCCCAATGAAATTACATATGGTGTGTTATACTCTATTGCCGAAAATTAATTGTTGGTTGAGGATTCAAAAATGGCGGTAGGATCCACCAGAATTCCCATATGCGCGTCATATTGGGGATTGCCTGAATTCCCTGTCATATCGATACGAACCCTTCCGTAACTATCATTGCTGTTGTTGGTAATACAGGGAACTAGTTTCCACTCTGGATGTTGATGGCGGGAAAGCTAATGTTTAATTAGCATAAGACCTCCGTGATGCTTTCTACTGATCTGATTATTTCTCAAAGAACCATATCGGATCTAAACTTTATTTTCAGATATCGACTGAATTGAAGTTTCATAACTTCTTTTACTGAGTTTTCAGCATGAATCTCAAATATCTGAAAACATGACAAGATGAATATGAGTCCCCTCTCTTCAATTATTCATCCTTCTTGTATGCTTGAATTTCTTATGTGACTGACGTATGTTTGTTTTTGATCAAACTGCATAGAACTCAAGTAACATCTCAACGACCTCTTTCATCATCATCGCTGTGTTCCACATGGTCCTCTTCCACCAGATTCTCTTTCTTGCCAAGTATTCATGTCTGCCCGCAGGCAATTTTTCTTACACTGCAACCCTCACATCTCATCTCGTTCCAATTACTTATTATATATTCCTAGTTGATATATGTGATAATCATACATCTCGTTTATTATGAAATCGAAATCGGAACAGAAAAAGAATTATCAAAAATAATGAAACTAAAAAGAATTCAATAATAGCGCCTTGAACTAAGCAGATAATTGTATTCGATCTCTAACATTCGAACGAACTTCATAGCGCTGCAGCCGGTCCAATCAATGATTCGTCAACTCATTACCCTCCTTCCCCTTTCTACAATATCTTCATTAACGGGGTAAACGCGAATTAACCTCAACATAAGAAACGAATGTTGCATTCTGTGATATATTGCGATATACTTTGAACAGTACTAAATGGTCAAGAGAGGAGTATTAAGCACGAACTTGGATAAATGGAGGAAGAAATCCAGAGCGAACGTGATCATACTGGTTAGTATTCAACCGAACCAACACATGCGCATACTAACCATTTGACGAAGATAAATGCCAGTATAGATGAGGGGCAATGAAGGGAAACACCAATGGTATACACACACCATACTCCGAAATAATGCGCCGACTAGCATCAACATCATCGACAATGCGAGAGCGAGTGAGAGCCGTGGCAATAGAGACCGGCGACGTCGCACATGCGCGTCACTATTGCGCCCCGCATCAGAGCCAGCCGATTTCGATTTTAGTCATCCCCGGGTTCGGCTTTAGCGATTCGTTCGTCGGTGAGTAAAGGGGCCACGCGAACGGGCTTTATCACACAACTGAGCTACTATCATCAACTTATACGTATACGTACATATATATAATAGTATTTTATCATAACAATTGTACCATAACCAAAAACAGACGTAATTCAATCGACGGAAGGTAGGATCTAGCACAGAAGCCGTCATCAATATCTGGGAATTGACGAGAGCGTTTGTATATAGTCATATACATTGACGGAATCAGCAAATCGGAACAAAGATCGACGTGAATGAAAGAAGGTGAAGCAAATTGATTGATTGTGAATATATTTGAGTGAGATATGACAATCTGTTTACGAGTTAATTTTCTATCAATGAGACAGTGATAAGTGAGAACAATGACGATTATGTTGTAGTGATCGGTGCCATTTGTATTTAGCCGGTCAATTCACGAGTCCGCGGGAAGCCACCCAATGTTGTTGTCTCATACCACTGATACTGTATTATATTACTTCTGCGCGTGTCTTCGCTTATGAATAGGTGGGTGCCTGTATGTGTGGAGTAATATTTCGGTCGATATGACACGCGCAAGTCGGACCGGTCATTGTAATGTTTGGTAAGCGGGAGTAGAAATAACAGCAATTGAATAAGGGGTGCGTGAGAGCGAAAGAAATGGTGAATTCGAAAGCTGATAATATCATATATGTGTATGTGTGATGTGTTGTTAATTGTGTATCCACCCTACTTCCCCTCAGTATACTGTGTAGGTGGAGGGAAAATTCTATTCGCCCACTAACACACTCCTATTCACGTATTCACGCTTTTCTCTCTTTTGGACCTTCGTACTTGGAAGTTTCAACATTTCGGGATGATATATACATCGAAGTCCACCGATTAATCATTCATTACGCTTTTTTCACTGTAGGAATACTGCAGAGACTTATTTTACCAACATCATCCGTACTCGATTCATAATTCAGAATATTACGCATAAGTAGTTTCATTGTGATTTTCATTCACGAGAAATGATTGCATATGTACTTGTAGGTTGTTTCGTGATTTTCACGTTGTGCGCAAGATTATAATTTCTTTTTATAGAACGCATACGCGCGCGCAATGGCGTTTTCTATTGGATTCATACGTTCCTGTAACGGCTGGTGACGCCGATAATAATAGTTGGACGAAATAGTTAGTTTGGCGAGTACGTGCGACTGCGCTTCTTTTTCCTCTTTTTTTTCAATGGTCGCCACTCATCCTACACATATACTTCACCATCAATCACAATCGTTTCCTACGTCTCATAAATCTTCTGTGATTTGTCAACATGTATATGAAATTTGACACAATCTAGAGAGCTACTGGAGTTCACAGAAAGCCGCCATATGATGATCTTTTATTGTTCTCATGAATCAGCATCGAGTGATACGACGACTTCCGATCATATTCCGTTCACAACCGGTTTCTTTTTCATCAATAAGCCTTTTTTCCTTTGTCTTGAAACTTTATAGGTCAATTGACCTTCGCATTGAATATTCAAAATTATCCCAAGCCCAAAAACGTATTCTCCCGATTTAATTCGTTGTTATGCCTACCAAGTATCGGAACTCTACCAACTTTTTTTTTCAGGTATACCAAATACGACAGAGTACAAGAGGATATTTGAAAACGACGTCGAGTGGTCAATCGTTACCAAGCGGGCCGGATCCCGTGACAACTTTACCAATTCGAAGTAGTCCATCACGTAGTTTATCGCGTAATAAAATTCACGAAAGATTAGAGACTAAGATGAAACAAGAGCCCGAAGACGATGATGATTGCTATTTGGATGAAGTAATGTCTCCACCAAGTTCTGGTCATCCATTACGAGTACGCTCACATGCTCGTAGCCTTCGAGCAATGGCAAATCCGAGTGCAGTATGGGCGCACTTTGATTTATGTGCAAATGATCCCTTGAGAGCGCAATGTCGTATCTGTGGATCTGTTGTTGTTCGTGGTGGGGCCAACCCACGTCAATGTGGCACAACTAATCTTCACCGACATCTCAGGGTCCATCACGGTGGTAGGCTCATCGGCAGACGCTATCATGGTATTTTTTACACCCAGGCCCATCTACGGTTTCATCATTTTACGATGAAATTCGTTTGAATTTAGAATTTCATATTTTCTCATTATTATTGCAGTTATGCAGTCGAATTCCCAAAGCACTTCCACAAATAGAACGATAAGGATAGGGAATCAATCATTAGTACGTTCGCAGGGCAAAAATATTCCATCAATTTCGAATGCTACTACTCCACAACAACGTAAAACGCTTGTACTCAAAACAATACCACTGAAAGTCAAACAAGTTGCAGCAACGACAATTAAGATGCCACCACGACAGCAGACTTCCAAAACAAATCAAACTGTGCATCCACAGCAATCGCAAGAGGTACCAAAGGCATCTTTTCATTGGTTTCATAAAAGTTACACGACTGACTTGATAATCATATCGAAGTCTCCATCCACAATCGTTTTTCCCTTGTTATCAGGTTTGCTTGAGATGGAATAGTTACCACAGCAATATGCAGAATAGTTTTCCATCGTTACTTGATGCTGAACAATTCGTTGATGTGACATTAGCATGTGAAGGACGCTCCCTCAAATGTCATAAAATGATTTTATCGTCATGTAGCGATTATCTCGCCACATTATTACGTGAAAATCCATGTCAGCATCCCATAATTTTGATGAAAGATCTGAAGTTTTGGGAAGTTGAAGCGTTAGTCAAATTTATGTATCGTGGTGAGGTAAATGTTGCACATGATAAGCTTCCACAGTTATTGAATGCCGCTGAGGCACTCCAAGTGAAGGGCTTGGCAGGACCGAATCCGTCACCGCAGGTTTGTATTCAATTCAAGTGATCAAAAGTGACAATGTTTCTCATCTTAATTAATGTTTCCTTATATATTCAATAAACAGAATACAAAACCTCCGATGCTTATTCCACAACCAAAGTCTGTGGTCAAATCAGTAATACCAAATTTACGAGCCACAATAGCAGAAACCAAAGAAACAAGGTCACCAATAATGTCTACATCAACTCCGATAACAACATCATCTGTATTAACACCAACTAGTCCAAAGCGCGTGCCAAAACGTACAATAACTGAGTCAATGAATGAACATCGTCCATTCACGAAAATTCGTCTTCAACGACCACCAACACCCACCTCACCGAATACAACAATAAAAATGGAGCCTCTTGACATTCCTCTAAGTCCAACCGATATATTCCCAGATAATAATGATGACAGTTCCACGACAAATTATGACAATTTAATGAGCATGCATGACGATGATGATCCTGGTGGTGAAGATCGCCCTGAGAGTGTCGATGATAATATACATTATGCTACATTGCCCAGACCGCCTGATCTTCATACAAATGACGATCATATGGAATTTGTACCAACCGATTTTTTAGACCAGGATCAAGATATCGTCGAAGACGTGGACGGTGACTGCAGTAAAAGTAGTGTCGATGCGAGATCAAGGAGAAATTTGACGAATGACGATGATGATGAAGAAGACGAAAAATATGAAGTGAGAGAGAAAAACTTGTCGGATAATAATAAAAGATAATTCAGAAATTCTTCTATCGAAATTCTGTAGTCGATTTACAGGTACAAATTTAATAATTAACTTCGATTTGCTTTCAATTTTCCACTATAATTATCTCTACTTTTAACTATTGGTGCCATATAATTAATGGCAACAGATGCTCCGCTTGTGGCGAAAAAATCATCATTTGCTGAATAGTCATGACCAAAATACTATTATTTATATAATTAGGAATTTCCTGTTATTTTCTCAATTTTTCCGCATTGAAAGACTCTTGTTTCGTTTCGTATTTATATGAAGTGTCTCAGGTCATAATTATCGGAATCAAGTGTGTAAACAATTTATAACCGGAATAATGAGATTATTTTATATTGTGTTTGTGTACGTTTGTGAGTGTGCGTCGTGTGTAATATGTATCAATCTTCCGAGCATTATTATTGTAATAATGTATTTGAAATCAACAAAGAAAAACAAAGTTATGTAGAAGTTTACATACGGAGCTGAATCTTTACACGCTTCATGCAGTCATTGATAAATATTGTGATTAATTCTCAATATGCTATTTTAATCATGAACTTGACAAATTTATTATTCGCAAGCGAAAATTATAGATACATTGTAAATCTTGTCTCATCGACCTGAAAATGCGTATCAAACGGTTATGACGCATGAGCTCTTATTTAAAGTGAAGACAATTTTTTATGAATCACACTGTTGGAAAATTCTTTCCTCATCTGATCTTGAACTGACTGTCCTAACATATGAATATACATATACATAAATAAAAGATATACACAAAATTATAATGAATATGGCGAAAAATAATAATGTACATGGATGCATGGAAGTGAATGAAAAGATTGTAATTCATCAATGACTTGTTTCATGATTGAATAAAAAGTGGGATATTACAAAAATCGAATTTCAGTAGTGAATATTCAGTCTTTATCAACCACTGTATTGTATTTCCATATGAGAAGTTATTGAAAATCCAAATGTTAATAAGTCTTTGCATATATCAATCTACCAACCAACGCAGTACTATCTCCATTAATAGATGAAAGAATATTACGCAGTTCAATAATCGATTAGGAAATTCGTCACAGTAGATCACAATAATTCATCTGGTGACAGCACCAGAGTCAGATTATCATATTATCGTAGCCACATCACAAGGAGTGTATTTTTCATTAATCTTATCTGAGTCCTTAGGAAAAATCATAATGAATGAATGAAACTTCTGGAAAATTAACTTTTCGATCCTTCTTCTTTTATTCATAGAACATCCAACGCATATACAAATCAATTGTCAACCTTCCGTAAATCCTGTAGTGCAATCGAGCAAAGAGTAATGTGCAAATAATTCATACAAGTGACAAAACATCGCATATCCATGATAATCGCAGTGTTGCGCGTCGTAACCGCGAACGTATTGATTCATTATCATCCACAATCCATTGGGAGGGGATGATGGAAGGGAAGACTGGTGACCTCAGAGTGGCCGCGTTACGAGGGGTGAAATAACCCCCCCTTCTAGCTATCAATACCACGTTCTCTTTCAATTTCTGTGTAGTAAAAGCGCAAAGGACCCCTCCATGTTTATATATAGACATATATACATTCATTTATTCTTATACTGCGCGTCGTGCGCGAGGTTATCGAAGAGGTAAAGGGGAATATAACTGACGCGATGACGCCAAAATAATACACCAGATGGCGTTAGTATAGTTTTTTCTTCCTTTTGAAGAGTGTAAGCAGGACAGAACTACCCTCCTCGGAGAGTTGGAGCTGTCAAATTGTATAGTAGCTGGCTTGTTTGTAAACGAAAAATATTCTCTAGGTATTTGTAATATAGTTGGAGAAAGAAACGCCAACGATCATTGTCCATTGTACAATAACGAGGTTAGTTCACTCAATTAATCGATTATTGGCGCGAAATACAAAAAAAATTGATGTAAATTGAATGATGTATTTGAAATAGTAAGGTTGTGTTTCTCATATGCAAGGGACATCAGTGTGACTAGTAATACACAACTATATAGACCGCACAGTAAAGCGAGACTATCCCCTTTCTCTCATCCATATACACCGGCGCTTCGTCAAAGTGCGAGAGTGAGAGAGAAAGAGAGAAAGAAAAAAATCATTGCAATTTCCTGTCTTTTCATGAATTATTATTTTTTTACCTCCCACAATTCTGTCACAGCTACGATTGATTTTATGATTTATTCATATGTGAAAAAAGGTATGCTGTTCTGTTTATTTTCAATACATTGGTAATTGTCAATTTTAGTCTGAAACTACTAAGGGGATTGTTTTGTTATGATATTTTATTTTTTCTCTTGAGCAACTTCAAGACTAAACGTTGGAAATCATATTAGTTAATATTAACTAATATTGAACCAAGATATATCCTAATGTTTATTGTGGTTGATCTGTTTCAATAACAATGATTAAATATGCTTTCAGAATGCATCAATCTATGGATGAAAAAGAGGAGTTGGTGAAGAAATCACTTTTTAGCTTCGTTAGTAAGCAAGTTCCTACTGCACAATTGAGGTATATGCAAACAATTAAATTAGATAGTGATAGAAAGCAAAAGAAAAGTTGATTATTCTTACTTATTGATTTTTTAATTTTCTCTCCTTTCTCTCTCGAGTGCTTCAAAGTAGTTCCGGGAGTTATATCCAATTTGTACCTGCATGGTTTCAATTAATTTACAAACTCTTCAGTTTTCAAAAGGCCACTGTGATGCAATCAATTACAGGAGTGCAGGAACAAATGAGTGACAAATACTGTAGATAGAAGAGTAAATGAAATTGTGAACAGTGAATGTTACTTCTTGTATATGAAGCAATTATGAAGGTTCCAACTTTTATTGTGTAGTGACTAAAGAGAAAATTTGTATGATGTTAAATGATATGAGGGCTTCATAATCAATTGATTATGCCCTGAAGATAGTAGAGTTGTTGGTCAGGACCGTTTTCGGTTGCGTTCCTTGACATTATGTTGATTCATGCGATTGCTGTAGTCCTTTGAACGCTGAACAGTTACAATTACTCTTTTCGAATATTTGTTATGATTTTCCATGTTTTCTTTTCTTTCATACAGCTTAATAGACGATATCGTATTGAGTTATGTCGTGAGTATGGTAGAGGAAAGTGCTCTTGAAGAGGATCTTGATGTAGAAGGACTTTGTGAAATGGTGTCAGCATGTTTGCCTGAATTTTCAACAATCGAAAAAGATGCCGTATCCAAGTGGCTGTTGGATGTTGAAAATAAACTGAAACAGGGAAATAAAGATCCATCAGACGATGGCCAAGTCAATGATCCATTGAGTCAGCTGAGCTTGGCTGCATTGTTGCCACCAGATTCATCACAACGCATACGTGTACATCATTTGTCAGAAACTAGTGATGCCGGCAGTGATTCAAGTGGTGAATATTTCCCAGAACAGCAAGAAACGTCCTGGCATCAAGTGGCATTGTTGCAGGAAATGTTTCCGGCAGCAAGCCCAGCCGAAATACGACACTGTCTCGCTATCGCTGGTGGTGATATCGCTAAAGCTGCACAAATTGCTTTGCATAGACAAGAAGCTGGTCAAAGTATCACGAGTAATCTCACTTATTTAACGGTAATGGAAACATTTATAGAATCATTTTTAACCATTGTGAACTCAGTCCGATTGCTCTTTAATACTGTTTCTTGTATATTCACAGCCGAATCGGCGATCAAAGGCTAGTGTCAATGATGAGGAGCTCAAATCACGTATAATAGCACGATATAGTTATGTGGATCGTGACGATGACTCGCGTGAGCATCGTCCAGTGACGCCGAAACGCGAACCGAAGAAATTGGTACGTTATTTGGACAATAAAATAGTAAGTGTCAAAGGTGAAAGATATACAGAAATACGCCGCGGTGGGGAAGATGAGGATGGTAATGATGGCAGTAGAAAGAGGGGCCACTGTCGCTTGTAACAAGTAACCATGCCTCCACCCCCTGATCCACCCCCTTGGAGGCACATATGATTTTTTCGATCAAACATGTTGTCTTGGAAGAGTTATGTAAACATATTTTTTTTACTTCTTCGGTTATCATGAAAATTAAGGGGAAGGAAACTCTAGTTCAGTCTCCGTGTGTTTATTCTGGATGGATAATCCATATTCTTCACGGGATATTTATCAATTGATAAATATTTGAATTTCGAAATGATGAATAATTCTTTCATTTCGAAGGAAGGAAGGAATGCAGAAGTTTATCTTCTATTGATCAATTTCCTATGAAGTACGGGTGTTGACGCGCGCGATCATGGAATCGATGGTGATATTAATATTTATTTTCACGAAAGAACACGAGTTTTTTCGTATTGATTCGACATTAAGGAGATAATTTTTCGGTGTTTTTCTTTGAATTCAGGAGATCGAAATAATATTTTTTTTCTCGCCTTCCCATTGATATTTGATTGCATTATTTCATGACGTATTCGAACAATAATATAATTCTTCTCAACCCCCTTTTATTTTTGCCTCTTGATCAATGATGAGAGCGTGTAGCACGCCAATTAATTATCCGTTGCGTGACATGAATGAAATTTTTATGGAATTGAGCACACTCATTAAAAGGAAGACAGATACCAGTGAACTGGCAAAATGCCAAAAAATGAATTTCATGTAGATTAATTTTGAAGATGTGAGTGGAACGAGAAATAGACGACGAAAGAAACACATAGAATATTATATTTCTTGAGATGAATAACATTACAATACAGGCATATGGTGTGGGTTTAAATTCTTGACTTGGTTCTTCCGCTTATAATTTTCGTTTCTGTCTGTGAAATAATTTCCTGCCTATCGCGTATTCTTGTTTTACGTCGATCAATCAAAATTCAAACGCGGAAAAATCATTATTTTCACTAAGCACCTTTCCAATTACCAATATGTCTGTGTCCCTCATACCATACAAGTATTCCATTATAACTACCAGTAGGAAAAAATACTGTGCATCCAATAATAATCACTGCACCCGATTATGCATCTATACATAAGTAATAATTAATCACTTAATCGAATTCGCGGAGCGTCTTATTGACAAACTGGAAAGGAAAATAACACAAATAACGTTCTATGAAAAAAGTTACATAGTCTCGAAACTTATTGAAAAGTAATTCCATTTTCATATGATACATTTTTGCAAATCAATCTACAGTAGCTCAGTGGACAGGAAATGGATTTAGAATTTTATATTAATAACGAGACGATGATTTTCATGATAAGCGATTGCGTAAAACCCAAATTTCACAATTGAGTATTGAAATCACACTTCCAATATGCATCGATGTGGGGAGTTATACTTACTGTAAAATTATTTTTCCGACGTATTATTGAAATTGAAATTCCAATGAAGTTGACATATTGAGAAAGTCCAAATGTGGGAAGGAACGAAAAAAAGAAGAGTCAATACGAGAGTCGAAAATGGAGGGGTGAGAGATAGAATATGGAAAAAGTGGCTGCTTTTTTACATGTCATCTGAATAACAACAATCATCGCTACTCTTATATAGCATCTATGCGTACGTTCGAACAATCAAAATGAATAAAATCTCATGCAGATATACCTAACACGTTCTCTCGGCAATTAGGTTTTATTACCATTTTATATTTAATTCGTATGTATTTTTACTTCTAAGTTGCTTTGAGCATTATTGAATCATGGATTCTTATCCAACCATTTACAAGAGAAGTAACCATGAAAAGAAATCATTATTCTTACGGAATTATCGCTTTCTCACGCCATATTATTCACCAGTATTACTATTGTTATCCAGTTCTTAACTGTAAAATTTTGTCCGTTTATTTTGTCTCACCATACATGTATGTGTGTATGCGTATAAACTCTAAGAATGAAAATGTTTAATAGGAGAAACGAATTACAAACAAAGCAGTCTAGCAAATCAGGGAAAGAAATCGTCGCTTCTCCGCAAAACTTTCATTATATCTAATCAGCAATATCTCTTTCAATACTTCTCTTTTCTTCTATGCAACGGATTCACACCATCACGACTGGAATCCTGTAGATGCATTTCATTATGAATTAATCTAGAAATTTTTAATCACATGCATTTGTAAGTTTATAATTATGATGCGATCTGTTTTGTCTTTCTGATATAATTTACACAACTGGCAGCGTTCATTCTATAATTTGACGAATTGCGAAACAAATGATTCAGAAATAAAATTAATAATTATTGGCAGTCGCTGAGTGTTCTAGGCATATATGAATATATAAATAATGTAATCATTACAATCTTTATGTAGTGTGCAGTAAAATTCCTTAGATAATAATGAAAAATAATAATTGATAACTCATTTACGAAAATTAGGAATGAGGGAATAGATGTAGATGTCTCAACAGTGGGCCGGTCCTTGTCATAGGCTTAGTAGGTATATTCAGAATGAACTATATACCAATTACAAATAAAAAGTATCATAGTCATAGCTCATATGAATATATACATATAGATATTATGTGTATGTAATGAAGTATAGTTCGAACAAGATTGGATAAAACCTGAAATCATGTCGATTATTACTATCATAATCAGGAGAAAATTGAAAAATTTGAGAAGGGATCCCAAAAAGCGCAAATTGTGAACGTTATAAATGAAAATTATTGCGAAATTCATTAGACAAGTCAAAAAAATAAACGGAGAATTCAGATGAATAGGGATAGAAATAAATATGTTAAATTCTCATTTTGTGATTGAAGATTGATTGATAGATCTCAAACTGCATTATATACTCGTTAAGCGATGAACAGTGCGGAATGTTATTTGGTTGATTTTGTGAATGTTCATTAAAATAAGGAGAATAACACAATTCATTCTTGATCTAATTTTTTTTTTTCAATGGATAAATCAATCATAAGTGATACAATGTGCGAAACATATATTGTTATATGTATTCGATGCCAATTTAATGAAGATGACAAAATAAATGTATACAGGGTGTGTGGACGGAATGGTATGAGAGAACAAGACATTGAAACAAAATGATAAAAATTCAATGAAATCAATGCGCCTGCCTGTAAGAGTCTGTAGAAATGATACCAATTTAGTATATTGAGAATGAGAAAATTGAGAGATGTGGAAAATACCTCGCACTGTATTAAGTGGAAAAAAAAAAGGTAATGAACGATGGTGATTATAGTATAACTCAATTAACATGCAATCAATACATGTTATGAAATGTTCAAATGAGATTCATCCATTGTACAATTGTTTGTTGAATGGCCAGACGTCTAACTTCAATCACGAAAAAAAATGACATCTTTGTTATCTCGATTGTATATTTTCATTCAATGTTTTCCAATAAAAAAAATACTGCAGGAACGCCATTTGTTTTAGAGGAAGCAGAAGGGTTGTTAAGATCGACAAATACTGTGGAAATGTGTCGGTTTATTCATTCATCTTTGATCAACGGAATTTGAAGTCATTATTGGAGGAACAATACAAAAGATATATATTCCAATACAGTTAAATAAATCAGCGTTGAAAACAGCATTGATGTTCTTTAATACTCGATGACAATGTTTGTGTGTGTGTATGAGTGTGTTATTAAGTTAACAAAGTACGCTAATGACATATTATCCGAGCGACGATTTCAATCTTATAGAAATATCAAATAATCTATGATTATGGATTAAAAGTAAAAAAAAAGAACAGAAGATAAAGGAAGATAAGAGGAATAGAAATTAAAACGCAGCAAAATACAAATCATTTACAAATACATTTCACTTTTTCTTCTTGCGTGACTTATCCTGAGGCGCTGGCAAGTTTTCTTGCTTTCTTTTGCCTGTTGGTTTTGTACCAGCATTACCACCTTTCTTTCGCCTTTCCTGCCTTTCACGCTCTTCCAATTCCTGATTCTCACGTTCAATCAGTGTTATCAACGTGTTGCATCTACGTTGTAATTCCAATGCTGTTCGTGATTTAACGAACCAATCGAAACGGAACTGTGGTGCTGATCGAACAGTCGCTCTGAGTTCTTCGTAGACATTTTCCTTATCAAAGCCCAATTTGTGCAACATACACACCAAGAAACGATCCTCTTCTTCAGTATAATTTTTACCTTTATTTGTTCCATAAGCTATCCTTAACTGGTGGAATGGCGCGCGATATCTGGCCATCTTCGCATCTAATGCTTTCTTTATTCCAGCGCGGCGTTGGATTTTTGCCTCACCACGTTCAATTTGTGCCATTACACGATCAATGTCTTGTAATTCGTGGCAACGTTCCCAGAACACTGCGGAATATTCCATAACATCCTCAGGTGTTTTACCTTCAACTTCTTTAGCGATATTTTCGATATCATCACGGCCATATTTTTCGTTTGCTTTAATGAATTGATTGAAATCGCGCTTGGTCCAATTAGTGAATCCTTGCGTCAGTAACTTTTCTTTTTCTACAACTTCTGCATCAGTCAATGGTTGAGCATCGTCAATTTTCCGCTGTTCTTCTTTTTGCATCCTAGCTGCGTCGGATCCTAATTCTGGATTCTTGGGAACTTTGTATCCCACAGTTTGACGGAAATAGTAAATTTCTTGATCCAATAATTCGAACAATCGTGGTGGGAAAAATTGGAAATCTTGGACAATCGGTTGTTTCGGTGGCCGGGGGGCTTTCGGTGCTTTTGGCTCGGAAACTCTCAGTGCCTCGCGGAAATACGCATCGACGGCATAATTAGCTTTGCGTTCACGTTTAGGTGGTTCGATCCAGTTACCCAAACCCATAACCTTTTGTTTCTCACGATAATCCTCTCCTTCGAATTGATACACCGAATCGGTTGGTGCATCAACCGTAAAATTTCTCAGTGACGATTCACCGAGACTTTCAAGTTTCTGTTTCATCTCTTCAGTTTTCGATTCGCCCTTTTGTAAAATTGTATCAATATCTTCATCTGTGATTGCGCTGTCTTTTGACGCGAATACCTCATTAGCTCCATGTCTGATCATATTTAACATCTCGTCTTTGTTCAGTGCAGTTTGCTTTGCGTCTACCAACCGTCCTTGTTGTATAACCAATTTGTCCAACCGTAATTTCACTTCGGCACGTTCAACGATTTTTTCTTCGACAGTATTTTCTGTGATAAATCTGAATACTCGGACCTGTTTCTGTTGTCCAATACGATGAGCACGATCCATAGCTTGGAGATCCATTTGTGGATTCCAATCAGAATCATAAATAATTACGACATCGGCAGTTGCCAAATTAATACCTAAACCACCAGCGCGGGTCGACAACATGAAAATGAACTTTTCGCTTCCTGGCGCATTGTACTCATTTATTTGACGTTGACGATCTTCATGTGCCGTATTACCATCCAAACGGCAGTACTGGAAGCCCCGCCAATGACAATAATCTTCCAATATATCCAACATTCTTGTCATTTGACTGAATATCAATACTCGCGATTCTTGCTCTTGCAATTTTGGCAGTAATTTATCAAGTATAACCATCTTACCACAGTTGTAAACTAAGTGCTCATCAGTAGTATAAGGTGGACCAGGTTCAGCTCCATCGAATAAATAAGGATGGTTGCAACACTTTCGCAGTTGCATAAGTATATTTTGGAGACGCATTTTTTCAATTTTACCTGCGCCATTGACAATGTCAATATCCTTCATTAATACTTTTGTATACCATTCTCGTTGCATCTTCCCAAGTCCAATATAAACTTTCAACTCTTTTTTAGGCTTCAAACCTTTCTCGACCTCAGCTTTCAAACGTCGCAATAAAAATGGCCTCAATACTGCATGAAGACGTTCAACTAAGGAATTATCGCCCAAAAAGCTGTTTGTATTGAACCAAGAGTCAAAATCATCGGAACTATTAAAAACATCTGGCAATAAGAAGTTCAATAATGACCAAAGTTCATGTAGATTATTCTGTAGTGGTGTACCGGTCAATAATAATCTATTGGCTGTTTTAAATTCACGAAGAATTTCAGATAATTTTGATTTTTCATTCTTAATTCTGTGTGCTTCATCAATAACCATATAACGCCAATTGAATTTCTTGAATACCGATTTCTCCTTGATAACCATTTCATACGATGTCACACAAACGTCCCATTCACCTGGCATCATAACGTCACGGATAAATGTATTACGAGTTTCAGCATCGCCAATTAGACATACTGCTCTTAAAGATGGACACCATTTTTTGAATTCATTCATCCAATTCGCTAATGTTGATTTTGGAACAATAACGATATGTGGTCCAGGAATACTACGAAAATGTTTCATATAACCAAGCAATGAGATTGTCTGTAATGTTTTTCCCAGACCCATTTCATCAGCCAAAATACCATTTATACCATTTTCATAAAGCGATATCATCCAATTCAAACCACGTATTTGGTAATCTCGCAATTCGCCTGACTTGATATAATGTGGTGATGATTCAAATCGCGTTGTTGGTGCAACATTGGTATTGGACTCGGCAAGAAGTTCCTCATCCTCTTCCTGTTCAGTTTTTCTATGTCTATGATCGGCGCTTGACGGGTCTGATGATTTGTTCTCTATGAGTAAAGGTTGCTTCCGGGGTCTACCTGGTTTCACCTTGAGTGGACTACCAGCTTTATCTTTTTGATTGTTGGTCATGAAATGCGAGAATATTTCAGTTTGTTTCAATAAATAATCGAATCGTTTGCTGCGATCAGTCTCTAATTTTGTCTCAAAGTCGCCACCGCGCGACGATGTTGTCTCGGCTGACGAGTCATTGGAATTGTCGGCATTTTCTGCTGTTTCAGCAGCTTCCTCCGGCTTCGTCGACATTTCCGATAGAATTTATCGAATCCGTAGTATTCCAAATTTGATAATGCTCCAATTTTATTCGAAATTCTGTCGATTTAACCTCAGCGTTTTATTATTTTTTATTAATAACACGCCGGGCACGCACACTGACATTCACTTATGGACAATGCCTATTCTGACGCCATATTGACTTTTGAATCCCTCCAAAACCAACCGCAATGAGTCGCTACGATAATCAGGGAGGTTATGTGATGTCCATAAAACACACTGAAAAACTCTAGATTTAACCCACACAATTTGGCGCGCAAATATCGAAACTACCATTCGGTATAAAATGGTTTTCAATCCAGCGAAGTTCTGAACAGGATTCTGATGGACTGTCAACTCATCGATTTCTTCTGATAGAGACAAATCGAGAGGTGCACGAATCGTATGATGATGTTTAGCTCGGTACTATTGACGCTAAAAGTTCATAGAATTATCATAAGTAATTGGCAGCCTAGTTCGAATAACAGAGAACAAAAAGGGAAACAAATATTTGTAATGACGCGCCGAAAAATAACTTGGGGCCTGATACGCGCCAGAATTCAATTCCGAACCCATCCGTGACTGACGGAACACAAAAGAATTTTCTGAACATGAATTTGTTTCTGATTCATAAGAACTCCGTTTTGATCACTCCATAATCTCTTATGCGATATTATCCACCGCATGGAGAACAATAAATTAATACTTGACCTGTTTTAAGCATTCGTGAGGTCGATAAACCTGGTTGTCACGGCAACCAGCAACCACACCATGAATACTAGAAAAAATTACCAGTCTATTGTACACTGCCATAGGGATTGATTTATCAGTAAACGAATTGATAAAACAAACGAAAATTCGCAGTTTCCCATAGTGCAATAACAAAAAGTATTCATATCAGAGTCTGTCTCCGTTTACCATACGCAGTAAGAATAGAACATGGAATCAGTAGATATTGAGTTGAATTCCGATCCGTTGAACGTTCCACCGAAATTACCACTCATTCTCAAGCAATTTTGTAAAGCAGCAATTAGAACACAACCCTATGATCTATTGAAATGGTCCAGTGCATATTTTCATGCACTTGCTGAGGGTGCAGAGCCACCAACAAAATTTCGTCTTGAATATCCGCTTGTTGGCGGCATAACTGATGGACTCACTCTAGGATTTATAAAAGTTCTTCTTCGTCAATTTGGTGGTAAATAACTATACGACATTCACCCCGAATTTTCTGTTGGAATAAATATCAACAACTAATGTGTATAATCTATGGTGATTATTTAAAATAGATTACAATAAAGTATTGTCGGTAGAAACAATTCTACGACAATGGGATGATTTGTGTTTGAACCGACGTGATTTGAATTTGATCATGATAATTGGAAAATTTCGCCGAAAGTGTCAAGTGAAAAAATTCCTCGCCATCGCAGTTGGTCTCTTGGGGTCCAGTCTTTGTGATACGATGTTGATGATTTGTGATCTATTCACGATGGAACCGGACGGTGGTTCAGCACTAATACCCGTAAATTTATTCATGGAGATATACAGGTAATTATCTGGTAGACTCAAAATCGGTGATCAATCCATATACTCGGACATTCTCAAGTTTGAAAATGAATTGATCCAAGTTATTTAGCTGGGCGGCGTTGTGATGGCGGAGAACGTGAACCTGACGATGATCCGTCGGAATTCATCATTCGAGACCCTTCGGAACCAATAACACCTGAATTATCAGAAGAATCAAATGATAAAAATGTCTCGATATCGAGTGAAGAAATCGTGGGATCTGATGCTAACATGGATGGAGAACTTATCACCAAAAATGAAACTTGCGCTGATAATAACCGGGAGCATTCTTTGCAAAATGATAGTTCATTCAATGACGATGATAGTATCGGTTCCAAGGATAAGTTGGTGGTTGATGGTGGTGAGGCTATGGAACCAAGAGCCTATGCAATAGATTCGGCATCGTCAATTCTGGAGGAAAATTGCATTAAATTACCAAATATACCAATGAGTGATAATGAAAAAACTATTACTAGCGATGAACAATTGAACGCAAGCGGAGGAAGAGGAGGATTGAATAGAGCGAGGAAGAAATTGATGATGGATCGTCACTGGTTGACGCACTATCCAATTGTGCCAGGTAAAATTGACAATTTATCTACAGACCAAAAAAGAGAATTATCAATTATGCTAAATTCTTCTTAATAGGTATCGGCTCACGACTAACAGTAGAAGAGGTGGCAGTAGTTGCGCAATGGATGGATGAGTGTTCGAGAATTCAAGAGGGCATGGTTGGTCCCAGGAATATTCGACATTTCCAATGTCCACCATTAGGCAGACATAAAAAGTCAAAGTCTTGATAGGAAACTAAATGGAAAGATATTGAAAGAATCTCATGACCGACTCCATAGTTCATCACTAAAGTAGATATTTATTGTATAATTTTGGTTTTCCGTCATCAAATTAGTGAATAATTATATTTATGTTGTATGACATATATGTTCCAACAGTAATGTACAATATATAATTAAGAAAACTGGTCATTTATGATATTCATAATCATAACAACTGCGGGACTAGAGGAGAAATTCACTAATTTGAGAATTAAAATGATATTGTAGTGAGAATACGAAAATGAGAGTATGTATATTAACAAATTTCAAATAAAAGAATGGAGAGAGTCAAGTTTCAAAAACAATAGAAAGATCAAGTTGCGAGATCAATGGTTAAATCGAATCATAGCCCATATTCATATCATGGATTCCGTAAATGCTGATAACTATCACAGGTTTTCAGGAAAATGTACGAAAAAGTCGCGGATGAGTTTGTTCCTTAGACATGAAGACTCGGAAGAGATCTGGTACGCAAAAATCGACGTATTTGATTATAAAATAAATGATAAATTGTGAAAAACATGAGCAATGAGACAAGAATTAACAAAATATTCCTGGCTCTTGCACGACTAGCACGCCACTCATACAATTCATCCCTGTGTGAAAAACGATTTCTATACTGCGCTGGTAATTCAAAACTGCTACGTAAAGGATATAACGAACGATAAAAATCATTGAGCAATGCCCGTATCACTTCATTCTCACTTTTCCTTGAAGGGTCCATGTCATCATTCAAACAAATAAATTTCTTTGGTTCTCGACGTATTTCATCGAGTAATTGGACAGTTTGTGACACATTACTGGTTAACATTTCGAAAATTTCATTTTTACCAGCTTTAACTATCTCATGATGATAACGATTATCTTCTCCGAATTCATCCTGAATTTTATCAGCAATTGCGTTGCATTTGATTATCAATTCACGTGATACAGTTGGCAATGTTGAATCAAGATAACGTTCACCTGATGGTGGCACAGGCGTCGAAATCAATTCAATTTGTTTTGAGCAATTAGTAATTGCATTTTCAAAATCAACTACAAAACTGTAATCTAATGGTAAGTGGTACATGCGTGAGAGAAGAGTTCTTATTTCACGATCTGACCAAGTTCCTGATTTATCTGTATCGAACATATCAAATATTTCACCAGTCGAGGCTTGTTTTTTTTCACTGGTTAAGTAATAGAAATAAGAGAAAGCAAATTGCATATCTTGTGAACTACGAACCCTATGCGATGAAGTTTTTTGAAATTCTGAATCAAACTTTTTTTGCATATCATCAACAACCCATTTGTCAAGTAAGTGTGGCATGTGTACCGGGACGCGACGTCTCTCAAATCCGTATGCTGCATTGTAAATTCTGTTCACATATAATAGTGATTCTGCATAGGTATCCAATCGTCGAGTTTTTCTTTTCAATGGGCTTGGATACTTATGACGCTCAGATTTCTCTTTTTCATTTATGTGAACTAAATTGATAATATCATCGTTACGTGCAGGCTGTCTAGCACGTCTATTCGGATGAGCAAATTCGTATTTATACCCATTAATTTCTGTAGACGCCAAATATTTCTCTGTTTCTTGTCCAGTCTTATTTATTTTAAAATTATTTTTCGAAGGCGTTAACTCAACACTCAAACTCCTGTTTTGTAATACCGTCAATAATTTTATGATGTCCTCCGTAGATCTGTTATCAATTGTTCCATTTGACTCAGTCATTGGTGCTTTCAAAGATGTAACGTTACGTATTGGTTCTGCCAGTGTTGCATTAGCCTTCTGTTTTAATTCTACAAATAGTCTCACTGCGTCCTTGTCGTTATCCTGCTTCATTTGCAACAATTTATATGGATAATCACCATCTTCTTCCATCAGTTCACTGTCGGTTGGTGTCGGTGTAACATTACAATCACCACCATCAAATTCACAAACCGTTGTATTACACGCCGGATCACACGAACCATCACCCACCCATGCCCATGGACAGATATCTGAGCAATCAGGTACCCACCACGCCAGGTAAACTTTCTGCCCTGCTGTTTGCGTTATGAAATCCTCAGGCCAAACTTCACGTCCCAAGAAGACGTCATCGTTCAAATATAAAAATTTATCAGACAGTCCTGGTATTTTATTGATATGACTTTCAATTGCTGGGCTGGAGAATGTCGGTAAATCATTTCTATCCGGAAATATGTCTTCATGTGTGATTAATGTCATTCTTTGATTATCCATATCCAACCAATTGGGTATTTGTCCATTTGTAACAATGTATACATGTCTTACCCATGGTGCATACATTTGTAATGAACGCAGAGAATATCTCAATTCATCCTTGTCATTGAACCGAGAAACTGCTGCATTAACATCACTTATAGACACATATTTTCGCAAATTTTTAATAAATTCAGGATCGCTGCCATTAACCCATGTGTAAACAACATCAATAGGCACATGTTGACACAGTTTATTTTGAAAGGATGTGCCGAGGATATTGTCATTGAACGAATGAAATACAGCTTGATACTTTTCTTTACTCCAAGCTAGCCATACCTGAAAACCGATAAATCGCATTAATATCTGACAATCTTCCACATCATATCATACAGGTTTATAATATCTAACCTCGCCAAAATGTATGATACCAACGAATATACACGTGAATGCAATAAGTATTATAAGTAATGAGGATTTGTGTGAGAGAAGATCGTAACAGCGTCGCTGCAACAATTTCCATGTACTCATTATACCGATTAATAATCTCGATGCGATTGTCATCGCAAATTGTTACAGGAAAACTCCATTTGAGCGTCGCAACGACCTTATGACGATTGATTGAATTGATAAACTACATTGCATCTGAAAGATTTCCACTTTTTTACAGATATATATATTTATGTTCCACATATCCATAGGTGAGTCGACTATCGACGAGTTTGAAATCGTTTTATTCCATTACTGGATTCGACCATTCGACTTCAGTTCGATATGTCTATTATCTTTATTTTTGTATATGCGTATCTATCGCCGCGAAAATTTATTTTTTACCAAGATGGCACCACTTCCATGATCAAATATGCCTCGATATAAAATGAAAATAGAATAAAGAATGATGAATGAGAACAGTTATTTATTTTCTATATTTCTATATGAAAACTCGTGATCGAAATTTCTATTTTTCTCAACTTTTTCCATGCTCTTAACTCATTCAAATCCCAACTTTTATGTTTTCTTCTTTTTCGTTCCAGAATTTTGCGAACCCAATCAATTTTTTATTGGAGAGGTGGCGCCACTCTGTTGTCCACTTATTCATATGCAAAAAAAGATGAATAAAAAAGGCGAGGAAATGTATTAATAATACACTCTGAGTTAATCGAGTGTAGAAGGGGTTAAAATTGATATATTATTTAGTACTATTATTTAGATCAATCAGGCCCTATGGTGTTTCATATATCCGGTCATAATGTTTCGTAACATTTGGAATATCCATTGAATGTAGTGTGAACATTCCATCGGGATAATTCCACACATACATAAATGTATACTGCGAAAATGAAAATTGGCATATCAACAATTTTTTTATTTATGAGTTTGACGTTGAAAAGTGCATTTTGTTTAAAAAATTGTATGCCTAAGATAGGTAAAGAAACGTACATATTTTGCTTCTTTTTTTTTTTTGGCACAGGTAGCATTCAATATTTCTTTTTTTTTTGGCAAAGATAAATAAATTAGTTTGGTTACCCTGAATTTAACAGTCAAAATATTTTTTAGCAATAATTGGTGGAGGAATTGGTGGGGCGTCAGCATCACATTTCCTCAGCAAATTTTTTGACGACAATATACTGGAGATAGATTTGTTTGAAGCAAATAAAATTGGTGGAAGATTGGCAACAATAAATATTAATGGAAGTGAATATGAAGCTGGCGGTGCTGTTATTCATGATAAAAATAAGCTGATGAAATATTTCGTGAAGCACTTGGGTCAGCATACACCAGAGATATATCTATATCCATCTACATGTCTATTCTAGTATACAATTTCAATCATATTAATCAATAATTTCCCATGTCGGAAATTCAGGATTAGAAGAACGACCATCCGCAGGCGATGAGAGATTTGGAATATGGAATGGAGATGAATTCGTATTCGAGGAAAGTTCGTACGAGATAGGAACATTAGCTAAATTAATTTATCGTTATGGATTGCAACCTTTCCATTTAGACCGGTATGAAGATAATTGACCTTTCAATCCTTCTTTAGACATTTAGTTTGCAGATAATCCAATATTTATCACTATTCACCTTCCGACAGATATGTAAACGCAGTGCTCAATGATTTCAATAAAATTTATGACCTTCAGGATAATGGTGTAGGTTTTGATAATGTATCAAGTTTATTATCTGCCATGAATGAAGAATTTCCAGAGACACTGCGAGAATCAATTAGTGATTATCTCAGTAAATTGGGATATACTCGTCTGTTAATTGATGAATTAGTGAAGGCAACATTGATCGTGAATTATGGACAGAGCACTGATATTCAAAGCTTCGTTGGATTTGTGTCCGTTGCAGGTGCAGGTTCATCGTTGTGGTCGATCAAAGGAGGAAACAAAGAGGTGAATAATTACTGCTCGAATTTATTTATAAATTATACGATTTTGATGAATGGAATCAAATGTATCACTGGCAGGTACCTGAACATCTGATCGCGAGGAATAAAAATGTTCGTGTGGTACCATCATTAGTGGAGAAAATTATTTATTCGCCAGAAGACGATGGAACACCCCAATATACTGTATATTACAGTGATGAAGGTATATAAATGATATTTGATTTTATCCTATAGTGTATGCGATAATTTCATTTTAAGGAGTTCCTGGAATGAAAAATGACGTATACGACGTTGTGATAGTTGCCACACCACTCACACAGGATCAGAACATGTTAATTAAATTCGAAGGTTTTCCTGAGAGTGTGAAAATCGAATTTCCTGGAAATTATCAGACAACTTATGCAACATTTGTAAAAGGAAAACTGAATATGACTTATTTCGGATTGGACTCTCCAATCAATAGTATTTTGAGTTGCAATCCAGACAAAACTATACTGAGTTCAGTCGGCAAATTGTCTACAGTTCAAGGAAAAAATTCAGATGTATGGAAGGTATTTACTCGAAAACGACTGGAACGAGATATTATTGATGTGATGTTTGAAAGAGTGTGTATTATTTTCATTTATTGATTTTTATGCCACTCAGATGCTCTGGTGTGAAATTTATGTTTCTATATTTTTTTTCTAATTTTAGACGGACGAGGTGGAAGAAATTAAATGGAAAGCTTATCCCAAATATTCTACAGATGTATATTTGAATAAATTTAAACTTCACGATTCATTGTATTATGTAAATGCTATTGAATGGGCAGCAAGTGCTATGGAAATGAGTGCAATTGGCGGTAGAAATGTTGCTATCCTGGTATACAATGATTATTTGAAGAAGTGCCAAAATCCCCATGATAGGAAAGATCATGAATCTTCCGTCAAGAGACGAAAATTGAATCACTTCATGAAAGCTGAACTCTGAAAAAAAATCACGGGCATTTATAACCACTGTGGCATCTTTTATAAATTTTATTAATGTTTTTTTAACATTTTTTACTTCTAATCATATATATAGTGAGAATTTTTTTTAAAACACTGACTATATTTATCCGAATAATTTATTAATGTGATATTTTTTTGCATAATGTACATAACTTTAGATGAAAATAATATTGTGTTCATGAACTAAAATAAGCATTCATCAATTTCGGCCATACGCCTTTTTCTCGGAGACTATTACACCAATATGACTTATATTGCAATAGAATTTTGCTATCACTAATTTACAACTGCGAGAACGAAAAAATATTAATGATTCTGCTTCCTCGAATATTCGTGAGGGTGCGCTGCAAGCGCGCGCGAAGCACGGATCGATCGTATTGCAATGCGATGCTATTTTTTCAATATATTTATTAGCATGATTATTCACTACCGCAAATACACTGTTTATTTTGCAGTGGGGATAATTTTATCAGTCATTATATTGAATTTGAGACATAATGGCGATGTTTCTATTTGCACTGAACGCCTGTTTCACCTTGGAATGAGGTTTTAGCGTTCTTTTCTTTTTGCCGCGAATACTTAAATCACATAACGATCTGCGCTGCGCAGTTACAACGTTGCCGAATTCGCGCATTCGCATTAAGTACAGTTCACATTCATACGGAATTTTCAATTCATTTCATCCATTAAATGTTGTTTAACGTACGAAACCGTATCGCAAAACTGAATGTCATCGTCTTTATCAGACTAGTGAATTCATTCCAATTCGAGAATCATCGAAAAATTATGATTAAGTGGACGTTAGTTCGAAACAATGACAGCATTGTAAATCCTCCCAAATAGCGACACAGTTTGGCAACATTGCAAGTTCATGGATTTTGGCGACAGATTTTCATTGGAATCAACGCGGGTGTTTTTGTAATTCTCAATCGCGGTGCACCGTGGGTCCGTGCAAGAGCTAAAATGGCGTCGGTCGAACACAGCAATCGCGTTTAACTGAACGGCTTGGTTAGATCACATTCGGCAAAATGCCACGGCCTAAACGATCAGTAAGTTTATTATTCAAGTGTTTATCATTACATTACACTATGATTAAATGCATATCAAAAATGAATTCATTAATTATTTCAATGTGTTAGAGAAAAAAAAAATACGCGCCCCCGACATCCGGAAAGCAAAGTAAAAAAAAAATATATATACACACAATACATACTTCATGTCGGAAGTCACGCTCTCTTGTCAATCGCTATTCATACACATACTTTTCGCGGTTTTCATACGCTATTGCATATGACTTAACAATTGATATTCTACAATTGTCGATAAGTTCACGTACAATTTGTGTCTCTTGCACAGTTCGCATCATTTCATAAAAACGTGATCGTCATGGTGGGGTTTTTGTTTTTTTTCAACTTTTTCTATATTTTATAAGGCGTCAACGATATCTGAACACTTAGATACAGTGAATGTTAAGAAATTCATTGAATAAATTGATTATTACAAGTAAATCTTCTGTTTTATATGTAGACAATGCACATTATGAAATTTCATGTATACGGGTAATTTAAAGCCGGAACGGAGCGTTGTGTTCATGCGATATCTACCCACTGCCGACGCATGCTAGAAAAAAAAATGAATCACACCCCTGTTCCCGCCCCTCAGTGCATCAGCGCTACGGTCTACACTACAATATTTTTACTCCACTCTATGTATATGTCATTCGTGTATTATTCTATTTCTCCAAGTAATTACCTGTGCATTACAGCGGTACATACAATTCGTGTAAATTAATTCAACTTGAGAATGGCAACGATCATATTTTATTGCATATTCAAGTAGCGTGCGATATCATTTACCGAAGCGTCTCAGTGCGGATTTGTATTAGAAGTTGTGTGTGCTCTTGGTGTTCATATCTCTCATGTTCGATATACATGTATGGAAGAATATCTCGCATTCGCAGTGTCTATTCGACTGAATAAAATTTATATTGATAATTATATATCTAACTGAATTTCTGTGATTTATTTTTGGCGGTTTGTAGAAGATTTTCATTTGGTGCCACGTGAGATTCAATCTACATTCTATTCACTCACGTTTTTCATGCAGGTTTGAAGTTGAAGGCACATAACCTTAAAATAATTTATTTTTATTCTAATCATTCATCTATAATATTTGAAAATGATATTCAGATTTGTTATGGAGAAGAACAGTTGACTGTTCATGTAATTGCTTTCATTTGTTCATGCAGACATTTGATCAATAGAAATAATTCTTGAAGTTATTTTCAACCGTTTGAGTTGATTCGTAACACGTATAACTATACATATTCTGAACAGATAAATAATTATATACGTTATCGATCATCCATGTGAACACACTTGTTTATTCTTCTGATTCAGACTGCGAAAAAATATAAGGATGCAATGAGTGACGAAAGCAGTGGAAGTGATTTTGACGATGATGAGGATCCCGACAAGATCGAGGTGCCCGGTAAGTTGTATCTTTGATCCCTCTAGTATTCGCTTGAATACAGTTTTGTTACTACTGCCACTTTTCTTCAATATAATATCAATCTGAGAATTATTCATCAGGCGGTGGAAAAGATCTTGCTACTGCAGCTGGTATTGTGAACATTAAAGATGAAAACACTGCAACTGCGACGCCGGTCCAACCAGTCAAAACGCCAGGAGTTGGAAACTGTAAGGCAGACGACCTCAAATAATATATTACCAACAATAGAATAGTAACTAAAATCGATACTCACAAGAAATTCACGATATGAATCTTTCATTCTCGCGTTGTTTACAGCTTTACTGAAAAACTCTAAAATTCCTGGTGGTCTCGTAACAAAGACGCCTACACCTGGCTACGAGATGGTTAGAGTGGGTGGATCGCAAGGTAATGCTCAAAGCTTCCCAAATATCAATCAAATGAATCAGATGGGTCAATTCGGCGGCGGTGGAGGACCTTATGGTGGTTTTCCACAGAATCTTGCTTCACTCGCCGGGTTCAATCCTGCTGCGTTCTTACAAAGTGAGTGATCATACGGTTTACTTTATGCGATGTTTCATTTGTGTTTCATCTCATTGCATCATTATATTGGATGTGTAGCAATGGACATGGGAAATTTGATGGGCGGTTTCATGGGAATGGCTGGCATGGGAAATATGGGCAATATGGCTGTCAATCCATTTGTACAATTTTTGAATCAGAGTGGTCTTCACGGGAATTGGGCAGCAGGTTTACCAGGTGCGTGTGCGTGTTTGTGTACGTGCGTGAATAGTTTGCACGTTTGTAAAACTTGATGAATCGAGAACCTATTTTCTCAAAATTCATCGGAATTGTGGGAGAAATAAATTATATATGCACGTTGCAGTTGTGAATATGTTTATTGATTGCCCTCATCTCATTAGGCAAAACAGTATCGCAGTTGTGGATGAATGCTGCGGATCCATCGAAGATGATGCAACCAACAATCCCAGAAGAGGAAGAGAACGAAGACGAAGAAATGGGAGTGGCTGAAACGTACGCAGATTATATGCCGACAAAATTGAAACTTGGACGGAAACATCCTGATCCTGTAGTAGAAACAGCATCATTGTCGAGTGTTGAGCCTGCAGATGTTTGGTACAAATTATCAATTCCGGATGAGACAATTAAATCAGGAGCACTCTCTGCTCTGCAGCTTGAATCGATTACGTACGCATCACAGCAACATGAGCATATATTACCCGATGGTACACGCGCTGGATTTCTTATTGGTGATGGCGCCGGTGTTGGAAAAGGAAGAACGATTGCTGGAATAATCTTTGAAAATTATATGAAGGGCCGTAAACGTGCTATTTGGGTATCAGTATCCAATGATTTGAAATATGACGCTGAACGTGATTTGAAAGACATTGGTGCTGGTAAAATAGACGTGCATCCCTTGAATAAATTCAAGTATGCGAAAATATCATCAGCAGTAAACGGAAATGTGAAAAAAGGTGTCATATTCAGTACATATTCAGCATTGATTGGCGAGTCATCGCAAAGTGGTGGTAAATATAAAAGTCGTTTGAAACAGTTACTCCAATGGTGTGGCGAAGACTTCGATGGTTTAATTATTTACGATGAGTGTCATCGTGCGAAGAATCTCTGTCCAACTGGTAGTTCGAAACCAACAAAAACTGGGTTGACAGTATTGGAATTACAAAATAAATTACCAAAAGCACGTGTTGTGTATGCTAGTGCAACTGGAGCATCTGAACCACGTAATATGGCCTACATGGTGCGGTTGGGTATGTGGGGCGAGGGTACACCATTCCCAGAATTCAATGACTTCATCGCAGCAGTAGAAAAACGTGGCGTTGGCGCGATGGAAATCGTAGCAATGGAAATGAAATTGAGAGGAATGTATATCGCACGACAATTGAGTTTTCACGGTGTGGCGTTTAAGATCGAAGAAGTGCCATTGTCAAAGGAATTCACAAAAATATATGACCATTCGGTTAGACTTTGGGTTGATGCTATGCAACGGTTTCAAGAGGCAGCAGAACTAATTGACGCGGAAAATCGCATGAAGAAAACAATGTGGGGACAATTTTGGTCTTCACATCAACGTTTCTTCAAATATCTTTGCATTGCTGCAAAAGTTAAACACGCTGTATCAGTAGCACGTGAAGCGGTTAAATGTGGAAAATGTGTTGTCATTGGTTTGCAATCGACTGGTGAAGCAAGAACACTTGAGCAACTTGAACGTGATGACGGTGAGTTAAGCGACTTCGTATCCACAGCAAAGGGTGTCTTGCAAACTTTGGTGGAGAAACATTTTCCCGCTCCGGATCGGAATCGTATTCATCGATTACTAGGTCTGGAACCGCCGCGTGTTGCACCACCACCAGAAGAAGAAATTGTCACGACTGCGGGTGGTAGTAAACGTAAACCAGTGCGTCAAGCGGCGCAGAGAGCATCGAAAAAAGTGCGTGCTTGGTCTTCCGAAGAAGAAATCACAGATGAAGACAAAAATGGACACAGTTCAGGATCGGAATTCAAGTTGACTGGGACTGAAAGTGAAGAGGAAAATCATTCGGACAACGAGAGCAATCAAAGCTCTGATTTCAATCCTTTCTATAGTGACAGTGACTCAGATGCAGACCCTTGGGATCGGCGCAAAAAGAAGGGTGGGAAAAAACCGAAGAAACCAGTGAAGAAACGTCTGAGCACCCAAGACAAAATCCAATCAATGCTAGCGCATAAAACAGCAACGCAAAGAAATAACAAACGGAATGGCGATGCAATTGGACAGATGACAGGAGTTAATTTGGGTGGCAAAGGTGCTGTTAGTATCGGCGCACCGCCACGTGATGCAATTGAACGTGCTTGCAGCATGAAAGAAGAATTGTTGGCTCAAATCGAGAGTTTAGGTGAACGTTTACCGCCAAATACACTTGACCAATTGATTGATGAGCTCGGCGGACCAGAAAATGTTGCGGAAATGACTGGACGCAAAGGTCGTGTTGTACAAACAGAAGATGGAGCAATTCAGTACGAGTCACGTTCAGAAGTTGATGTACCACTTGAGACACTCAATCTCACCGAAAAGCAACGGTTTATGGATGGCGAAAAAACAGTTGCGATTATATCAGAAGCAGCGAGCAGTGGTATTTCATTACAGAGTGATCGTCGTGCACGCAATCAAATGCGACGAGTCCATATCACGTTGGAATTACCATGGAGTGCTGACCGTGCTATTCAACAATTCGGTCGAACGCATCGTTCGAATCAAGTAAATGCACCAGAATATATCTTCCTTATCTCCGATTTGGCGGGTGAACGCCGATTTGCATCAACTGTTGCAAAACGGCTGGAGAGTTTAGGTGCATTGACGCACGGTGATCGTCGCGCAACTGAAACTCGCGACTTGTCACAATTCAATATTGATAACAAATATGGACGCTCGGCACTTGAAGCTACTATGAAAACTATAATGGGTTATGAGGCACCGTTGGTACCACCACCACAGGATTATCGTGGCGATTTTTTCAAAGACGTTGCTGATGCATTAGTCGGTGTTGGTCTCATATGCAATAGCGAAAATATGCCTGGGGTATTGACACTCGATAAAGATTACAACAACATGTCAAAGTTTTTGAATCGAATATTAGGGATGCCAGTCGATTTGCAAAATCGTTTATTTAAATACTTTACTGATACATTGAATGCTATTGTTACGCAAGCAAAGAAAACCGGAAGGTTTGATATGGGTATACTCGATCTCGGTACATCAGGCGAAAATGTTAGACGCGTCAAGCTATATCGTTTCTTGCGGAAACATGCGACAGGAACTGCGCCAACGGAACTCCATGTTGTTCACGTTGAACGTGGTATGAGCTGGAGTGAAGCGCAAGATAAATGGGCTGAACTGACTGGATCTAAAGATGGCTATTACTTAAGCCATCAAGTTCGAAATGGCAAACAAACAGCTATTCTCGCAGCTGCTGTTGAGAATGGAAAGAAAAAGAGTGAAGGTAAAAAGGACCAATTGTACATGGTTTATCGTCCTAATACTGGGCTACAATTACGACAAGAGTCACTTGGCGAATTGGAGAAAAAATATAAAAAAGTTACGTCGGAAGAGGCCGAACCACATTGGACACAACAATATGATGCCTCTGTGGACACATGTTCCCATGCATATTGGCGTGGCAACTGCAAAAATGTCACACTTGGTATTGATTGTGAAGTGGGATTACGACGACGTTCATACAATGTTTTGGCGGGCTCAGTACTGAGTGTTTGGAGTAGAGTTGAAACGGTACTCGCAGCACGTTCGGGTCACAATTCAAAGATGCAAGTAGTACGCTTGCGTGCTGGTAATAATTTATTTCAATACATATTTATTGTTGATTTCTTGTCAAGTACATTTGATTGAATCTTTGTTATCCCCACAGATGAGTCCCTGAAAATAGTTGGCACATTGATACCTAAATCATGCTTAGATGCATTACGTGAAGCGCTCAGTGGTGATGCTGAAAAAACTGAAGAGCAGACATTCTGAACATCCTTTGTCGTCATAAAAGGTAAATATACCTCAGAAATGTTTCTCTTTCGAAAGAATCTATGATTAGTTGTTTATTCATTGACTTATTGTTTTCCATCTGCCAAATTAGACGAGAAAGGAATTGAGAGCCTGTCTGGCATGTGTGATAGAACAGAGATTTGACGTGTTGGATGGCCGTCACGTTTGGATGCAGTTGAGATACGAGAAAAAAAAATGACGGTGAAGTCGCGGTTTTGAGCCGTAAATTTAGTGCAATTTTTATTCCGAATAATTCATGTATTGGGAATTGAAGCTGAATTGCGGCACGACCTCCCGATTGTCCGCACACAAATACAAATTTAAGCATATACACTTACAGACAACTCAAGAATTTGATGAGGATGTGGATACAAGCGTGTCCTTGCGATCTTGCTTCTTTCCTTGAATTCAGAATGATACTGTGCGCACCCATGTTGATAGACTCCGACAAAGGAATCAAGTAGGAGCTTCTTTCCGCGTTTTATTTTTCCCTCTTCCAATTTTTCGTTTGTATACGATTAAGAACGTATGGGCGCGCACGTGTATAATCGAAACTTGGATGTCCTTCGCAAATGAATATACATATTCCATATTTCCCTCAATTTGCTATCGTTTTTATTTTAATATTGGATCCAATGCTTTTGCGCAATTATAATATGACAAACAAATTTATAAAATATTTAATTGAAAAAGCGAGATAGTAAATGGAAAAATGAGAACGAACCCAAGGGGTGTAAAATAAATTGGACGGCGAAGAATAAGCAATCATCATTTATCATAAATTTTCCCCTCGACACCATCATTTCTGTATTTTCCTCCTGTCTCTTTTTGCGCTTTTGACTGGTGATGACAATGATAGTATTTGTTCATTTTAATTTACATTATTCATTTTTATAATCAATACTAGATTACAAAGGGCAGAATCTAGTAACCCACCATTACTATTATTAATTATTATTATTAGTATATATGTTATTACTCTTTACGTATATAATTCTAATAATTAAAAATTATCTTCATGAATTTCATCAACACCGACGATCTAACAGCTATGAATAATTTTAGCATTTAAATTAGAATTCAATAATAAAGTAAACATATATTTA